>JBAKBP010020195.1:0-43109 GCA_037953745.1 Lithodes maja
GGGATTTAGAGCCTCTATAACTGGGTTATCTTAATACACGAGAGGTAGACATATAATAGAGCTAAAATCACCCTAAAAACTAGGCTAATTAACATTGAATTGACAAAATAATATTTTCTCAAAAACTATTTTCTGAGATTGGACACTAAAGTGAATTGGTCTTGTATATCTGACTATGAGTATGGGATTTAGAGCCTCTATAACTGGGTTATCTTAATACACGAGAGTAGACATATAATAGAGCTAAAATCACCCTAAAAACTAGGCTAATTAACATTGAATTGACAAAATAATATTTTCTCAAAAACTATTTTCTGAGATTGGACACTAAAGTGAATTGGTCTTGTATGGTGGAGACATAAAAACGGGAGTTTAGAGCCTCTATAACTGGGTTATCTTAATACATGAGACGTAGACATATAATAGAGCTAAAATCACCCTAAAAACTAGGCTAATTAACATTGAATTGACAAAATAATATTTTCTCAAAAACTATTTTCTGAGATTGGACACTAAAGTGAATTGGTATTGTATAGGGGAGACATAAAAACGGGATTTAGAGCCTCTATAACTGGGTTATCTTAATACATGAGACGTAGACATATAATAGAGCTAAAATCACCCTAAAAACTAGGCTAATTAACATTGAATTGACAAAATTATATTTTCTCAAAAACTATTTTCTGAGATTGGACACTAAAGTGAATTGGTCTTGTATGGTGGAGACATAAAAACGGGATTTAGAGCCTCTATAACTGGGCTATCTTAATACATGAGACGTAGACATATAATAGAGCTAAAATCACCCTAAAAACTAGGCTAATTAACATTAAATTGACAAAATAATATTTTCTCAAAAACTATTTTCTGAGATTGGACACTAAAGTGAATTGGTCTTGTATAGGTGGAGACATAAAAACGGGATTTAGAGCCTCTATAACTGGGCTATCTTAATACATGAGACGTAGACATATAATAGAGCTAAAATCACCCTAAAAACTAGGCTAATTAACATTGAATTGACAAAATAATATTTTCTCAAAAACTATTTTCTGAGATTGGACACTAAAGTGAATTGGTCTTGTATGGTGGAGACATAAAACGGGATTTAGAGCCTCTATAACTGGGCTATCTACACGAGAGGTAGACATATAATACAGCTAAAATCACCCTAAAAACTAAGATAATTAACATTGAATTGACAAAATAATAATTTCTCAAAAACTATTTTCTGAGATTGGACACTAAAGTGAATTGGTCTTGTATGGTGGAGACACAAAACGGGATTTAGAGCCTCTATAACTGGGCTATCTACACGAGAGGTAGACATATAATACAGCTAAAATCACCCTAAAAACTAAGATAATTAACATTGAATTGACAAAATAATATTTTCTCAAAAACTATTTTCTGAGATTGGACACTAAAGTGATTTGGTCTTGTATGGTGGAGACATAAAAACGGGATTTAGAGCCTCTATAAGTGGGCTATCTTAATACATGAGAGGTAGACATATAATAGAGCTAAAATCACCCTAAAAACTAGTCTAATTAACATTGAATTGACAAAATAATATTTTCTCAAAAACTATTTTCTGAGATTGGACACTAAAGTGATTTGGTCTTGTATGGTGGAGACATAAAAACGGGATTTAGAGCCTCTATAAGTGGGCTATCTTAATACATGAGAGGTAGACATATAATAGAGCTAAAATCACCCTAAAAACTAGTCTAATTAACATTGAATTGACAAAATAATATTTTCTCAAAAACTATTTTCTGAGATTGGACACTAAAGTGAATTGGTCTTGTATGGTGGAGACATAAAACGGGATTTAGAGCCTCTATAACTGGGCTATCTACACGAGAGGTAGACATATAATAGAGCTAAAATCACCCTAAAAACTAAGATAATTAACATTGAATTGACAAAATAATAATTTCTCAAAAACTATTTTCTGAGATTGGACACTAAAGTGAATTGGGTCTTGTATGGTGGAGACATAAAACGGGATTTAGAGCCTCTATAACTGGGCTATCTACACGAGAGGTAGACATATAATAGAGCTAAAATCACCCTAAAAACTAAGATAATTAACATTGAATTGACAAAAAAATAATTTCTCAAAAACTATTTTCTGAGATTGGACACTAAAGTGAATTGGTCTTGTATGGTGGAGACATAAAACGGGATTTAGAGCCTCTATAACTGGGCTATCTACACGAGAGGTAGACATATAATAGAGCTAAAATCACCCTAAAAACTAGTCTAATTAACATTGAATTGACAAAATAATATTTTCTCAAAAACTATTTTCTGAGATTGGACACTAAAGTGAATTGGTCTTGTATGGTGGAGACATAAAACGGGATTTAGAGCCTCTATAACTGGGCTATCTACACGAGAGGTAGACATATAATAGAGCTAAAATCACCCTAAAAACTAGTCTAATTAACATTGAATTGACAAAATAATATTTTCTCAAAAACTATTTTCTGAGATTGGACACTAAAGTGAATTGGTCTTGTATGGTGGAGACATAACACGGGATTTAGAGCCTCTATAACTGGGCTATCTACACGAGAGGTAGACATATAATAGAGCTAAAATCACCCTATAAACTAAGATAATTAACATTGAATTGACAAAATAATAATTTCTCAAAAACTATTTTCTGAGATTGGACACTAAAGTTATTTGGTCTTGCATGATGGAGACATAAAAACGGGATTTAGAGCCTCTATAACTGGGCTATCTACACGAGAGGTAGACATATAATACAGCTAAAATCACCCTAAAAACTAGTCTAATTAACATTGAATTGACAAAATAATATTTTCTCAAAAACTATTTTCTGAGATTGGACACTAAAGTGAATTGGTCTTGTATGGTGGAGACATAAAACGGGATTTAGAGCCTCTATAACTGGGCTATCTACACGAGAGGTAGACATATAATACAGCTAAAATCACCCTAAAAACTAAGATAATTAACATTGAATTGACAAAATAATATTTTCTCAAAAACTATTTTCTGAGATTGGACACTAAAGTGAATTGGTCTTGTATGGTGGAGACATAAAACGGGATTTAGAGCCTCTATAACTGGGCTATCTACACGAGAGGTAGACATATAATACAGCTAAAATCACCCTAAAAACTAAGATAATTAACATTGAATTGACAAAATAATATTTTCTCAAAAACTATTTTCTGAGATTGGACACTAAAGTGAATTGGTCTTGTATGGTGGAGACACAAAACGGGATTTAGAGCCTCTGTAACTGGGCTATCTTAATACATGAGAGGTAGACATATAATACAGCTAAAAATCACCCTAAAAACTAAGATAATTAACATTGAATTGACAAAATAATATTGCTAAAATCACCCTAAAAACTAGTCTAATTAACATTGAATTGACAAAATAATATTTTCTCAAAAACTATTTTCTGAGATTGGACACTAAAGTGAATTGGTCTTGTATGGTGGAGACACAAAACGGGATTTAGAGCCTCTATAACTGGGCTATCTTAATACATGAGAGGTAGACATATAATAGAGCTAAAATCACCCTAAAAACTAGTCTAATTAACATTGAATTGACAAAATAATATTTTCTCAAAAACTATTTTCTGAGATTGGACACTAAAGTGAATTGGTCTTGTATGGTGGAGACATAAAACGGGATTTAGAGCCTCTATAACTGGGCTATCTTAATACATGAGAGGTAGACATATAATAGAGCTAAAATCACCCTAAAAACTAGTCTAATTAACATTGAATTGACAAAATAATATTTTCTCAAAAACTATTTTCTGAGATTGGACACTAAAGTGAATTGGTCTTGTATGGTGGAGACATAAAACGGGATTTAGAGCCTCTATAACTGGGCTATCTTAATACATGAGAGGTAGACATATAATACAGCTAAAATCACCCTAAAAACTAGTCTAATTAACATTGAATTGACAAAATAATATTTTCTCAAAAACTATTTTCTGAGATTGGACACTAAAGTGAATTGGTCTTGTATGGTGGAGACATAAAACGGGATTTAGAGCCTCTATAACTGGGCTATCTTAATACATGAGAGGTAGACATATAATACAGCTAAAATCACCCTAAAAACTAGTCTAATTAACATTGAATTGACAAAATAATATTTTCTCAAAAACTATTTTCTGAGATTGGACACTAAAGTGAATTGGTCTTGTATGGTGGAGACATAAAACGGGATTTAGAGCCTCTATAACTGGGCTATCTACACGAGAGGTAGACATATAATACAGCTAAAATCACAGTAAAAACTAGTCTAATTAACATTGAATTGACAAAATAATATTTTCTCAAAAACTATTTTCTGAGATTGGACACTAAAGTGAATTGGTCTTGTATGGTGGAGACATAAAAAGGGATTTAGAGCCTCTATAACTGGGCTATCTACATGAGAGGTAGACATATAATAGAGCTAAAATCACCCTAAAAACTAGTCTAATTAACATTGAATTGACAAAATAATATTTTCTCAAAAACTATTTTCTGAGATTGGACACTAAAGTGAATTGGTCTTGTATGGTGGAGACACAAAACGGGATTTAGAGCCTCTATAACTGGGCTATCTTAATACACGAGAGGTAGACATATAATACAGCTAAAATCACCCTAAAAACTAAGATAATTAACATTGAATTGACAAAATAATATTTTCTCAAAAACTATTTTCTGAGATTGGACACTAAAGTGAATTGGTCTTGTATGGTGGAGACACAAAACGGGATTTAGAGCCTCTATAACTGGGCTATCTTAATACATGAGAGGTAGACATATAATACAGCTAAAATCACCCTAAAAACTAAGATAATTAACATTGAATTGACAAAATAATATTTTCTCAAAAACTATTTTCTGAGATTGGACACTAAAGTGAATTGGTCTTGTATGGTGGAGACATAAAACGGGATTTAGAGCCTCTATATCTGGGCTATCTTAATACACGAGAGGTAGACATATAATACAGCTAAAATCACCCTAAAAACTAAGATAATTAGCATTGAATTGACAAAATAATATTTTCTCAAAAACTATTTTCTGAGATTGGACACTAAAGTGAATTGGTCTTGTATGGTGGAGACACAAAACGGGATTTAGAGCCTCTATAACTGGGCTATCTTAATACATGAGAGGTAGACATATAATACAGCTAAAATCACCCTAAAAACTAAGATAATTAACATTGAATTGACAAAATAATATTTTCTCAAAAACTATTTTCTGAGATTGGACACTAATGTGAATTGGTCTTGTATGGTGGAGACATAAAACGGGATTTAGAGCCTCTATAACTGGGCTATCTTAATACACGAGAGGTAGACATATAATAGAGCTAAAATCACCCTAAAAACTAGTCTAATTAACATTGAATTGACAAAATAATATTTTCTCAAAAACTATTTTCTGAGATTGGACACTAAAGTGAATTGGTCTTGTATGGTGGAGACATAAAACGGGATATAGAGCCTCTATAACTGGGCTATCTACATGAGAGGTAGACATATAATAGAGCTAAAATCACCCTAAAAACTAGTCTAATTAACATTGAATTGACAAAATAATATTTTCTCAAAAACTATTTTCTGAGATTGGACACTAAAGTGAATTGGTCTTGTATGGTGGAGACACAAAACGGGATTTAGAGCCTCTATAACTGGGCTATCTTAATACATGAGAGGTAGACATATAATACAGCTAAAATCACCCTAAAAACTAAGATAATTAACATTGAATTGACAAAATAATATTTTCTCAAAAACTATTTTCTGAGATTGGACACTAAAGTGAATTGGTCTTGTATGGTGGAGACATAAAAAGGGATTTAGAGCCTCTATAACTGGGCTATCTTAATACACGAGAGGTAGACATATAATACAGCTAAAATCACCCTAAAACTAAGATAATTAACATTGAATTGACAAAATAATATTTTCTCAAAAACTATTTTCTGAGATTGGACACTAAAGTGAATTGGTCTTGTATGGTGGAGACACAAAACGGGATTTAGAGCCTCTATAACTGGGCTATCTTAATACATGAGAGGTAGACATATAATACAGCTAAAATCACCCTAAAAACTAAGATAATTAACATTGAATTGACAAAATAATATTTTCTCAAAAACTATTTTCTGAGATTGGACACTAAAGTGAATTGGTCTTGTATGGTGGAGACACAAAACGGGATTTAGAGCCTCTATAACTGGGCTATCTTAATACACGAGAGGTAGACATATAATACAGCTAAAATCACCCTAAAAACTAAGATAATTAACATTGAATTGACAAAATAATATTTTCTCAAAAACTATTTTCTGAGATTGGACACTAAAGTGAATTGGTCTTGTATGGTGGAGACACAAAACGGGATTTAGAGCCTCTATAACTGGGCTATCTTAATACACGAGAGGTAGACATATAATACAGCTAAAATCACCCTAAAAACTAAGATAATTAACATTGAATTGACAAAATAATATTTTCTCAAAAACTATTTTCTGAGATTGGACACTAAAGTGAATTGGTCTTGTATGGTGGAGACACAAAACGGGATTTAGAGCCTCTATAACTGGGCTATCTTAATACACGAGAGGTAGACATATAATACAGCTAAAATCACCCTAAAAACTAAGATAATTAACATTGAATTGACAAAATAATATTTTCTCAAAAACTATTTTCTGAGATTGGACACTAAAGTGAATTGGTCTTGTATGGTGGAGACATAAAACGGGATTTAGAGCCTCTATAACTGGGCTATCTTAATACACGAGAGGTAGACATATAATACAGCTAAAATCACCCTAAAAACTAGTCTAATTAACATTGAATTGACAAAATAATATTTTCTCAAAAACTTTTTTCTGAGATTGGACACTAAAGTGAATTGGTCTTGTATGGTGGAGACATAAAACGGGATTTAGAGCCTCTATACCTGGGCTATCTTAATACACGAGAGGTAGACATATAATAGAGCTAAAATCACCCTAAAAACTAGTCTAATTAACATTGAATTGACAAAATAATATTTTCTCAAAAACTATTTTCTGAGATTGGACACTAAAGTGAATTGGTCTTGTATGGTGGAGACATAAAACGGGATTTAGAGCCTCTATAACTGGGCTATCTTAATACATGAGATGTAGACATATAATAGAGCTAAAATCACCCTAAAAACTAGTCTAATTAACATTGAATTGACAAAATAATATTTTCTCAAAAACTATTTTCTGAGATTGGACACTAAAGTGAATTGGTCTTGTATGGTGGAGACATAAAACGGGATTTAGAGCCTCTATAACTGGGCTATCTTAATACACGAGAGGTAGACATATAATACAGCTAAAATAGCCCAGTTATAGAGGCTCTAAATCCCGTTTTGTGTCTCCACCATACAAGACCAAATCACTTTAGTGTCCAATCTCAGAAAATAGTTTTTGAGAAATTATTATTTTGTCAATTCAATGTTAATTATCTTAGTTTTTAGGGTGATTTTAGCTGTATTATATGTCTACCTCTCATGTATTAAGATAGCCCAGTTATAGAGGCTATAAATCCCGTTTTGTGTCTCCACCGTGTAGATAGCCCAGTTATAGAGGCTCTAAATCCCGTTTATATTATTTTGTCAATTCAATGTTAATTATCTTAGTTTTTAGGGTGATTTTAGCTGTGTTATATGTCTACCTCTCGTGTAGATAGCCCAGTTATAGAGGCTCTAAATCCCGTTTATATTATTTTGTCAATTCAATGTTAATTATCTTAGTTTTTAGGGTGATTTTAGCTCTATTATATGTCTACCTCTCGTGGAGATAGCCCAGTTATAGAGGCTCTAAATCCCGTTTTGTGTCTCCACCATACAAGACCAATTCACTTTAGTGTCCAATCTCAGAAAATAGTTTTTGAGAAATTATTATTTTGTCAATTCAATGTTAATTATCTTAGTTTTTAGGGTGATTTTAGCTGTGTTATATGTCTACCTCTCGTGTAGATAGCCCAGTTATAGAGGCTCTAAATCCCGTTTATATTATTTTGTCAATTCAATGTTAATTATCTTAGTTTTTAGGGTGATTTTAGCTCTATTATATGTCTACCTCTCGTGGAGATAGCCCAGTTATAGAGGCTCTAAATCCCGTTTTGTGTCTCCACCATACAAGACCAATTCACTTTAGTGTCCAATCTCAGAAAATAGTTTTTGAGAAATTATTATTTTGTCAATTCAATGTTAATTATCTTAGTTTTTAGGGTGATTTTAGCTGTGTTATATGTCTACCTCTTGTGTAGATATCCCAGTTATAGAGGCTCTAAATCCCGTTTATATTATTTTGTCAATTCAATGTTAATTATCTTAGTTTTTAGGGTGATTTTAGCTGTATTATATGTCTACCTCTCATGTATTAAGATAGCCCAGTTATAGAGGCTCTAAATCCCGTTTTATGTCTCCACCATACAAGACCAATTCACTTTAGTGTCCAATCTCAGAAAATAGTTTTTGAGAAAATATTATTTTGTCAATTCAATGTTAATTAGACTAGTTTTTAGGGTGATTTTAGCTGTATTATATGTCTACCTCTCATGTATTAAGATAGCCCAGTTATAGAGGCTCTAAATCCCGTTTTATGTCTCCACCATACAAGACCAATTCACTTTAGTGTCCAATCTCAGAAAATAGTTTTTGAGAAAATATTATTTTGTCAATTCAATGTTAATTAGACTAGTTTTTAGGGTGATTTTAGCTGTATTATATGTCTACCTCTCATGTATTAAGATAGCCCAGTTATAGAGGCTCTAAATCCCGTTTTATGTCTCCACCATACAAGACCAATTCACTTTAGTGTCCAATCTCAGAAAATAGTTTTTGAGAAAATATTATTTTGTCAATTCAATGTTAATTAGACTAGTTTTTAGGGTGATTTTAGCTCTATTATATGTCTACCTCTCGTGTAGATAGCCCAGTTATAGAGGCTCTAAATCCCGTTTTATGTCTCCACCATACAAGACCAATTCACTTTAGTGTCCAATCTCAGAAAATAGTTTTTGAGAAAATATTATTTTGTCAATTCAATGTTAATTAGACTAGTTTTTAGGGTGATTTTAGCTCTATTATATGTCTACCTCTCGTGTAGATAGCCCAGTTATAGAGGCTCTAAATCCCGTTTTATGTCTCCACCATACAAGACCAATTCACTTTAGTGTCCAATCTCAGAAAATAGTTTTTGAGAAAATATTATTTTGTCAATTCAATGATAATTAGACTAGTTTTTAGGGTGATTTTAGCTCTATTATATGTCTACCTCTCGTGTAGATAGCCCAGTTATAGAGGCTCTAAATCCCGTTTTATGTCTCCACCATACAAGACCAATTCACTTTAGTGTCCAATCTCAGAAAATAGTTTTTGAGAAAATATTATTTTGTCAATTCAATGATAATTAGACTAGTTTTTAGGGTGATTTTAGCTCTATTATATGTCTACCTCTCGTGTAGATAGCCCAGTTATAGAGGCTCTAAATCCCGTTTTATGTCTCCACCATACAAGACCAATTCACTTTAGTGTCCAATCTCAGAAAATAGTTTTTGAGAAAATATTATTTTGTCAATTCAATGATAATTAGACTAGTTTTTAGGGTGATTTTAGCTCTATTATATGTCTACCTCTCGTGTAGATAGCCCAGTTATAGAGGCTCTAAATCCCGTTTTATGTCTCCACCATACAAGACCAATTCACTTTAGTGTCCAATCTCAGAAAATAGTTTTTGAGAAAATATTATTTTGTCAATTCAATGATAATTAGACTAGTTTTTAGGGTGATTTTAGCTGTATTATATGTCTACCTCTCATGTATTAAGATAGCCCAGTTATAGAGGCTCTAAATCCCGTTTTATGTCTCCACCATACAAGACCAATTCACTTTAGTGTCCAATCTCAGAAAATAGTTTTTGAGAAAATATTATTTTGTCAATTCAATGATAATTAGACTAGTTTTTAGGGTGATTTTAGCTGTATTATATGTCTACCTCTCATGTATTAAGATAGCCCAGTTATAGAGGCTCTAAATCCCGTTTTATGTCTCCACCATACAAGACCAATTCACTTTAGTGTCCAATCTCAGAAAATAGTTTTTGAGAAAATATTATTTTGTCAATTCAATGATAATTAGACTAGTTTTTAGGGTGATTTTAGCTGTATTATATGTCTACCTCTCATGTATTAAGATAGCCCAGTTATAGAGGCTCTAAATCCCGTTTTATGTCTCCACCATACAAGACCAATTCACTTTAGTGTCCAATCTCAGAAAATAGTTTTTGAGAAAATATTATTTTGTCAATTCAATGTTAATTATCTTAGTTTTTAGGGTGATTTTAGCTGTATTATATGTCTACCTCTCATGTATTAAGATAGCCCAGTTATAGAGGCTCTAAATCCCGTTTTATGTCTCCACCATACAAGACCAATTCACTTTAGTGTCCAATCTCAGAAAATAGTTTTTGAGAAAATATTATTTTGTCAATTCAATGTTAATTATCTTAGTTTTTAGGGTGATTTTAGCTCTATTTTATGTCTACCTCTCATGTATTAAGATAGCCCAGTTATAGAGGCTCTAAATCCCGTTTTATGTCTCCACCATACAAGACCAATTCACTTTAGTGTCCAATCTCAGAAAATAGTTTTTGAGAAAATATTATTTTGTCAATTCAATGTTAATTAGACTAGTTTTTAGGGTGATTTTAGCTGTATTATATGTCTACCTCTCATGTATTAAGATAGCCCAGTTATAGAGGCTCTAAATCCCGTTTTATGTCTCCACCATACAAGACCAATTCACTTTAGTGTCCAATCTCAGAAAATAGTTTTTGAGAAAATATTATTTTGTCAATTCAATGTTAATTAGACTAGTTTTTAGGGTGATTTTAGCTGTATTATATGTCTACCTCTCATGTATTAAGATAGCCCAGTTATAGAGGCTCTAAATCCCGTTTTATGTCTCCACCATACAAGACCAATTCACTTTAGTGTCCAATCTCAGAAAATAGTTTTTGAGAAAATATTATTTTGTCAATTCAATGTTAATTAGACTAGTTTTTAGGGTGATTTTAGCTGTATTATATGTCTACCTCTCATGTATTAAGATAGCCCAGTTATAGAGGCTCTAAATCCCGTTTTATGTCTCCACCATACAAGACCAATTCACTTTAGTGTCCAATCTCAGAAAATAGTTTTTGAGAAAATATTATTTTGTCAATTCAATGTTAATTAGACTAGTTTTTAGGGTGATTTTAGCTCTATTATATGTCTACCTCTCGTGTAGATAGCCCAGTTATAGAGGCTCTAAATCCCGTTTTATGTCTCCACCATACAAGACCAATTCACTTTAGTGTCCAATCTCAGAAAATAGTTTTTGAGAAAATATTATTTTGTCAATTCAATGTTAATTAGACTAGTTTTTAGGGTGATTTTAGCTCTATTATATGTCTACCTCTCGTGTAGATAGCCCAGTTATAGAGGCTCTAAATCCCGTTTTATGTCTCCACCATACAAGACCAATTCACTTTAGTGTCCAATCTCAGAAAATAGTTTTTGAGAAAATATTATTTTGTCAATTCAATGATAATTAGACTAGTTTTTAGGGTGATTTTAGCTCTATTATATGTCTACCTCTCGTGTAGATAGCCCAGTTATAGAGGCTCTAAATCCCGTTTTATGTCTCCACCATACAAGACCAATTCACTTTAGTGTCCAATCTCAGAAAATAGTTTTTGAGAAAATATTATTTTGTCAATTCAATGATAATTAGACTAGTTTTTAGGGTGATTTTAGCTCTATTATATGTCTACCTCTCGTGTAGATAGCCCAGTTATAGAGGCTCTAAATCCCGTTTTATGTCTCCACCATACAAGACCAATTCACTTTAGTGTCCAATCTCAGAAAATAGTTTTTGAGAAAATATTATTTTGTCAATTCAATGATAATTAGACTAGTTTTTAGGGTGGTGATTTTAGCTCTATTATATGTCTACCTCTCGTGTAGATAGCCCAGTTATAGAGGCTCTAAATCCCGTTTTATGTCTCCACCATACAAGACCAATTTACTTTAGTGTCCAATCTCAGAAAATAGTTTTTGAGAAATTATTATTTTGTCAATTCAATGTTAATTAGACTAGTTTTTAGGGTGATTTTAGCTCTATTATATGTCTACCTCTCATGTATTAAGATAGCCCAGTTATAGAGGCTCTAAATCCCGTTTTATGTCTCCACCATACAAGACCAATTCACTTTAGTGTCCAATCTCAGAAAATAGTTTTTGAGAAATTATTATTTTGTCAATTCAATGTTAATTAGACTAGTTTTTAGGGTGATTTTAGCTCTATTATATGTCTACCTCTCATGTATTAAGATAGCCCAGTTATAGAGGCTCTAAATCCCGTTTTATGTCTCCACCATACAAGACCAATTCACTTTAGTGTCCAATCTCAGAAAATAGTTTTTGAGAAAATATTATTTTGTCAATTCAATGATAATTAGACTAGTTTTTAGGGTGATTTTAGCTGTATTATATGTCTACCTCTCATGTATTAAGATAGCCCAGTTATAGAGGCTCTAAATCCCGTTTTATGTCTCCACCATACAAGACCAATTCACTTTAGTGTCCAATCTCAGAAAATAGTTTTTGAGAAAATATTATTTTGTCAATTCAATGTTAATTATCTTAGTTTTTAGGGTGATTTTAGCTGTATTATATGTCTACCTCTCATGTATTAAGATAGCCCAGTTATAGAGGCTCTAAATCCCGTTTTATGTCTCCACCATACAAGACCAATTCACTTTAGTGTCCAATCTCAGAAAATAGTTTTTGAGAAAATATTATTTTGTCAATTCAATGTTAATTATCTTAGTTTTTAGGGTGATTTTAGCTCTATTTTATGTCTACCTCTCATGTATTAAGATAGCCCAGTTATAGAGGCTCTAAATCCCGTTTTATGTCTCCACCATACAAGACCAATTCACTTTAGTGTCCAATCTCAGAAAATAGTTTTTGAGAAAATATTATTTTGTCAATTCAATGTTAATTAGACTAGTTTTTAGGGTGATTTTAGCTGTATTATATGTCTACCTCTCATGTAGATAGCCCAGTTATAGAGGCTCTAAATCCCGTTTTGTGTCTCCACCATACAAGACCAATTCACTTTAGTGTCCAATCTCAGAAAATAGTTTTTGAGAAAATATTATTTTGTCAATTCAATGTTAATTATCTTAGTTTTTAGGGTGATTTTAGCTCTATTATATGTCTACCTCTCATGTATTAAGATAGCCCAGTTATAGAGGCTCTAAATCCCGTTTTATGTCTCCACCATACAAGACCAATTCACTTTAGTGTCCAATCTCAGAAAATAGTTTTTGAGAAATTATTATTTTGTCAATTCAATGTTAATTATCTTAGTTTTTAGGGTGATTTTAGCTCTATTATATGTCTACCTCTCATGTATTAAGATAGCCCAGTTATAGAGGCTCTAAATCCCGTTGTGTGTCTCCACCATACAAGACCAATTCACTTTAGTGTCCAATCTCAGAAAATAGTTTTTGAGAAAATATTATTTTGTCAATTCAATGTTAATTAGACTAGTTTTTAGGGTGATTTTAGCTCTATTATATGTCTACCTCTCGTGTATTAAGATAGCCCAGTTATAGAGGCTCTAAATCCCGTTTTGTGTCTCCACCATACAAGACCAATTCACTTTAGTGTCCAATCTCAGAAAATAGTTTTTGAGAAAATATTATTTTGTCAATTCAATGTTAATTAGACTAGTTTTTAGGGTGATTTTAGCTCTATTATATGTCTACCTCTCGTGTATTAAGATAGCCCAGTTATAGAGGCTCTAAATCCCGTTTTGTGTCTCCACCATACAAGACCAATTCACTTTAGTGTCCAATCTCAGAAAATAGTTTTTGAGAAAATATTATTTTGTCAATTCAATGTTAATTAGACTAGTTTTTAGGGTGATTTTAGCTCTATTATATGTCTACCTCTCGTGTATTAAGATAGCCCAGTTATAGAGGTTCTAAATCCCGTTTTGTGTCTCCACCATACAAGACCAATTCACTTTAGTGTCCAATCTCAGAAAATAGTTTTTGAGAAAATATTATTTTGTCAATTCAATGTTAATTAGACTAGTTTTTAGGGTGATTTTAGCTCTATTATATGTCTACCTCTCGTGTATTAAGATAGCCCAGTTATAGAGGCTCTAAATCCCGTTTTGTGTCTCCACCATACAAGACCAATTCACTTTAGTGTCCAATCTCAGAAAATAGTTTTTGAGAAATTATTATTTTGTCAATTCAATGTTAATTAGACTAGTTTTTAGGGTGATTTTAGCTCTATTATATGTCTACCTCTCGTGTATTAAGATAGCCCAGTTATAGAGGCTCTAAATCCCGTTTTGTGTCTCCACCATACAAGACCAATTCACTTTAGTGTCCAATCTCAGAAAATAGTTTTTGAGAAATTATTATTTTGTCAATTCAATGTTAATTAGACTAGTTTTTAGGGTAATTTTAGCTCTATTATATGTCTACCTCTCATGTATTAAGATAGCCCAGTTATAGAGGCTCTAAATCCCGTTTTGTGTCTCCACCATACAAGACCAATTCACTTTAGTGTCCAATCTCAGAAAATAGTTTTTGAGAAATTATTATTTTGTCAATTCAATGTTAATTAGACTAGTTTTTAGGGTGATTTTAGCTGTATTATATGTCTACCTCTCGTGTAGATAGCCCAGTTATAGAGGCTCTAAATCCCGTTTTGTGTCTCCACCATACAAGACCAATTCACTTTAGTGTCCAATCTCAGAAAATAGTTTTTGAGAAATTATTATTTTGTCAATTCAATGTTAATTATCTTAGTTTTTAGGGTGATTTTAGCTCTATTATATGTCTACCTCTCGTGTAGATAGCCCAGTTATAGAGGCTCTAAATCCCGTTTTGTGTCTCCATCAAACAAGACCAATTCACTTTAGTGTCCAATCTCAGAAAATAGTTTTTGAGAAATTATTATTTTGTCAATTCAATGTTAATTATCTTAGTTTTTAGGGTGATTTTAGCTCTATTATATGTCTACCTCTCTTGTATTAAGATAGCCCAGTTATAGAGGCTCTAAATCCCGTTTTGTGTCTCCATCATACAAGACCAATTCACTTTAGTGTCCAATCTCAGAAAATAGTTTTTGAGAAATTATTATTTTGTCAATTCAATGTTAATTATCTTAGTTTTTAGGGTGATTTTAGCTCTATTATATGTCTACCTCTCTTGTATTAAGATAGCCCAGTTATAGAGGCTCTAAATCCCGTTTTGTGTCTCCATCATACAAGACCAATTCACTTTAGTGTCCAATCTCAGAAAATAGTTTTTGAGAAATTATTATTTTGTCAATTCAATGTTAATTATCTTATTTTTTAGGGTGATTTTAGCTCTATTATATGTCTACCTCTCATGTATTAAGATAGCCCAGTTATAGAGGCTCTAAATCCCGTTTTATGTCTCCACCATACAAGACCAAATCACTTTAGTGTCCAATCTCAGAAAATAGTTTTTGAGAAATTATTATTTTGTCAATTCAATGTTAATTATCTTAGTTTTTAGGGTGATTTTAGCTGTATTATATGTCTACCTCTCATGTATTAAGATAGCCCAGTTATAGAGGCTCTAAATCCCGTTTTGTGTCTCCACCATACAAGACCAAATCACTTTAGTGTCCAATCTCAGAAAATAGTTTTTGAGAAATTATTATTTTGTCAATTCAATGTTAATTATCTTAGTTTTTAGGGTGATTTTAGCTGTATTATATGTCTACCTCTCATGTATTAAGATAGCCCAGTTATAGAGGCTCTAAATCCCGTTTTGTGTCTCCACCATACAAGACCAATTCACTTTAGTGTCCAATCTCAGAAAATAGTTTTTGAGAAATTATTATTTTGTCAATTCAATGTTAATTATCTTAGTTTTTAGGGTGATTTTAGCTGTATTATATGTCTACCTCTCATGTATTAAGATAGCCCAGTTATAGAGGCTCTAAATCCCGTTTTATGTCTCCACCATACAAGACCAATTCACTTTAGTGTCCAATCTCAGAAAATAGTTTTTGAGAAATTATTATTTTGTCAATTCAATGTTAATTATCTTAGTTTTTAGGGTGATTTTAGCTGTATTATATGTCTACCTCTCATGTATTAAAGATAGCCCAGTTATAGAGGCTCTAAATCCCGTTTTGTGTCTCCACCATACAAGACCAATTCACTTTAGTGTCCAATCTCAGAAAATAGTTTTTGAGAAATTATTATTTTGTCAATTCAATGTTAATTATCTTAGTTTTTAGGGTGATTTTAGCTCTATTATATGTCTACCTCTCATGTATTAAGATAGCCCAGTTATAGAGGCTCTAAATCCCGTTTTGTGTCTCCACCATACAAGACCAATTCACTTTAGTGTCCAATCTCAGAAAATAGTTTTTGAGAAAATATTATTTTGTCAATTCAATGTTAATTATCTTAGTTTTTAGGGTGATTTTAGCTCTATTATATGTCTACCTCTCATGTATTAAGATAGCCCAGTTATAGAGGCTCTAAATCCCGTTTTATGTCTCCACCATACAAGACCAATTCACTTTAGTGTCCAATCTCAGAAAATAGTTTTTGAGAAAATATTATTTTGTCAATTCAATGTAAATTATCTTAGTTTTTAGGGTGATTTTAGCTCTATTATATGTCTACCTCTCATGTATTAAGATAGCCCAGTTATAGAGGCTCTAAATCCCGTTTTATGTCTCCACCATACAAGACCAAATCACTTTAGTGTCCAATCTCAGAAAATAGTTTTTGAGAAATTATTATTTTGTCAATTCAATGTTAATTATCTTAGTTTTTAGGGTGATTTTAGCTGTATTATATGTCTACCTCTCATGTATTAAGATAGCCCAGTTATAGAGGCTCTAAATCCGTTTTATGTCTCCACCATACAAGACCAATTTACTTTAGTGTCCAATCTCAGAAAATAGTTTTTGAGAAATTATTATTTTGTCAATTCAATGTTAATTAGACTAGTTTTTAGGGTGATTTTAGCTCTATTATATGTCTACCTCTCATGTATTAAGATAGCCCAGTTATAGAGGCTCTAAATCCCGTTTTATGTCTCCACCATACAAGACCAATTCACTTTAGTGTCCAATCTCAGAAAATAGTTTTTGAGAAAATATTATTTTGTCAATTCAATGTTAATTATCTTAGTTTTTAGGGTGATTTTAGCTCTATTATATGTCTACCTCTCATGTATTAAGATAGCCCAGTTATAGAGGCTCTAAATCCCGTTTTATGTCTCCACCATACAAGACCAATTCACTTTAGTGTCCAATCTCAGAAAATAGTTTTTGAGAAAATATTATTTTGTCAATTCAATGTTAATTATCTTAGTTTTTAGGGTGATTTTAGCTCTATTATATGTCTACCTCTCATGTATTAAGATAGCCCAGTTATAGAGGCTCTAAATCCCGTTGTATGTCTCCACCATACAAGACCAATTCACTTTAGTGTCCAATCTCAGAAAATAGTTTTTGAGAAAATATTATTTTGTCAATTCAATGTTAATTAGACTAGTTTTTAGGGTGATTTTAGCTCTATTATATGTCTACCTCTCATGTATTAAGATAGCCCAGTTATAGAGGCTCTAAATCCCGTTTTATGTCTCCACCATACAAGACCAATTCACTTTAGTGTCCAATCTCAGAAAATAGTTTTTGAGAAAATATTATTTTGTCAATTCAATGTTAATTAGACTAGTTTTTAGGGTGATTTTAGCTCTATTATATGTCTACCTCTCATGTATTAAGATAGCCCAGTTATAGAGGCTCTAAATCCCGTTTTATGTCTCCACCATACAAGACCAATTCACTTTAGTGTCCAATCTCAGAAAATAGTTTTTGAGAAAATATTATTTTGTCAATTCAATGTTAATTAGACTAGTTTTTAGGGTGATTTTAGCTCTATTATATGTCTACCTCTCATGTATTAAGATAGCCCAGTTATAGTGGCTCTAAATCCCGTTTTATGTCTCCACCATACAAGACCAATTCACTTTAGTGTCCAATCTCAGAAAATAGTTTTTGAGAAAATATTATTTTGTCAATTCAATGTTAATTAGACTAGTTTTTAGGGTGATTTTAGCTCTATTATATGTCTACCTCTCATGTATTAAGATAGCCCAGTTATAGAGGCTCTAAATCCCGTTTTATGTCTCCACCATACAAGACCAATTCACTTTAGTGTCCAATCTCAGAAAATAGTTTTTGAGAAAATATTATTTTGTCAATTCAATGTTAATTATCTTAGTTTTTAGGGTGATTTTAGCTCTATTATATGTCTACCTCTCATGTATTAAGATAGCCCAGTTATAGAGGCTCTAAATCCCGTTTTATGTCTCCACCATACAAGACCAATTCACTTTAGTGTCTAATCTCAGAAAATAGTTTTTGAGAAAATATTATTTTGTCAATTCAATGATAATTATCTTAGTTTTTAGGGTGATTTTAGCTCTATTATATGTCTACCTCTCATGTATTAAGATAGCCCAGTTATAGAGGCTCTAAATCCCGTTTTATGTCTCCACCATACAAGACCAATTCACTTTAGTGTCCAATCTCAGAAAATAGTTTTTGAGAAAATATTATTTTGTCAATTCAATGATAATTATCTTAGTTTTTAGGGTGATTTTAGCTGTATTATATGTCTACCTCTCATGTATTAAGATAGCCCAGTTATAGAGGCTCTAAATCCCGTTTTATGTCTCCACCATACAAGACCAATTCACTTTAGTGTCCAATCTCAGAAAATAGTTTTTGAGAAAATATTATTTTGTCAATTCAATGATAATTATCTTAGTTTTTAGGGTGATTTTAGCTGTATTATATGTCTACCTCTCATGTATTAAGATAGCCCAGTTATAGAGGCTCTAAATCCCGTTTTATGTCTCCACCATACAAGACCAATTCACTTTAGTGTCCAATCTCAGAAAATAGTTTTTGAGAAAATATTATTTTGTCAATTCAATGATAATTATCTTAGTTTTTAGGGTGATTTTAGCTGTATTATATGTCCTACCTCTCTTGTATTAAGATAGCCCAGTTATAGAGGCTCTAAATCCCGTTTTATGTCTCCACCATACAAGACCAATTCACTTTAGTGTCCAATCTCAGAAAATAGTTTTTGAGAAAATATTATTTTGTCAATTCAATGATAATTATCTTAGTTTTTAGGGTGATTTTAGCTCTATTATATGTCTACCTCTCGTGTATTAAGATAGCCCAGTTATAGAGGCTCTAAATCCCGTTTTATGTCTCCACCATACAAGACCAATTCACTTTAGTGTCCAATCTCAGAAAATAGTTTTTGAGAAAATATTATTTTGTCAATTCAATGTTAATTATCTTAGTTTTTAGGGTGATTTTAGCTGTATTATATGTCTACCTCTCGTGTATTAAGATAGCCCAGTTATAGAGGCTCTAAATCCCGTTTTATGTCTCCACCATACAAGACCAATTCACTTTAGTGTCCAATCTCAGAAAATAGTTTTGAGAAAATATTATTTTGTCAATTCAATGTTAATTATCTTAGTTTTTAGGGTGATTTTAGCTGTATTATATGTCTACCTCTCATGTATTAAGATAGCCCAGTTATAGAGGCTCTAAATCCGTTTTATGTCTCCACCATACAAGACCAATTCACTTTAGTGTCCAATCTCAGAAAATAGTTTTTGAGAAAATATTATTTTGTCAATTCAATGTTAATTATCTTAGTTTTTAGGGTGATTTTAGCTGTATTATATGTCTACCTCTCATGTATTAAGATAGCCCAGTTATAGAGGCTCTAAATCCCGTTTTATGTCTCCACCATACAAGACCAATTCACTTTAGTGTCCAATCTCAGAAAATAGTTTTGAGAAAATATTATTTTGTCAATTCAATGTTAATTATCTTAGTTTTTAGGGTGATTTTAGCTCTATTATATGTCTACCTCTCATGTATTAAGATAGCCCAGTTATAGAGGCTCTAAATCCCGTTTTATGTCTCCACCATACAAGACCAATTCACTTTAGTGTCCAATCTCAGAAAATAGTTTTTGAGAAAATATTATTTTGTCAATTCAATGTTAATTATCTTAGTTTTTAGGGTGATTTTAGCTGTATTTTATGTCTACCTCTCATGTATTAAGATAGCCCAGTTATAGAGGCTCTAAATCCCGTTTTATGTCTCCACCATACAAGACCAATTCACTTTAGTGTCCAATCTCAGAAAATAGTTTTTGAGAAAATATTATTTTGTCAATTCAATGTTAATTAGACTAGTTTTTAGGGTGATTTTAGCTGTATTTTATGTCTACCTCTCATGTAGATAGCCCAGTTATAGAGGCTCTAAATCCCGTTTTATATCTCCACCATACAAGACCAATTCACTTTAGTGTCCAATCTCAGAAAATAGTTTTTGAGAAAATATTATTTTGTCAATTCAATGTTAATTATCTTAGTTTTTAGGGTGATTTTAGCTCTATTATATGTCTACCTCTCGTGTATTAAGATAGCCCAGTTATAGAGGCTCTAAATCCCGTTTTATGTCTCCACCATACAAGACCAATTCACTTTAGTGTCCAATCTCAGAAAATAGTTTTTGAGAAAATATTATTTTGTCAATTCAATGTTAATTATCTTAGTTTTTAGGGTGATTTTAGCTCTATTATATGTCTACCTCTCGTGTATTAAGATAGCCCAGTTATAGAGGCTCTAAATCCCGTTTTATGTCTCCACCATACAAGACCAATTCACTTTAGTGTCCAATCTCAGAAAATAGTTTTTGAGAAAATATTATTTTGTCAATTCAATGATAATTATCTTAGTTTTTAGGGTGATTTTAGCTGTATTATATGTCTACCTCTCATGTATTAAGATAGCCCAGTTATAGAGGCTCTAAATCCCGTTTTATGTCTCCACCATACAAGACCAATTCACTTTAGTGTCCAATCTCAGAAAATAGTTTTTGAGAAAATATTATTTTGTCAATTCAATGTTAATTATCTTAGTTTTTAGGGTGATTTTAGCTGTATTATATGTCTACCTCTCATGTATTAAGATAGCCCAGTTATAGAGGCTCTAAATCCCGTTTTATGTCTCCACCATACAAGACCAATTCACTTTAGTGTCCAATCTCAGAAAATAGTTTTTGAGAAAATATTATTTTGTCAATTCAATGTTAATTATCTTAGTTTTTAGGGTGATTTTAGCTGTATTATATGTCTACCTCTCATGTATTAAGATAGCCCAGTTATAGAGGCTCTAAATCCCGTTTTATGTCTCCACCATACAAGACCAATTCACTTTAGTGTCCAATCTCAGAAAATAGTTTTTGAGAAAATATTATTTTGTCAATTCAATGTTAATTATCTTAGTTTTTAGGGTGATTTTAGCTGTATTTTATGTCTACCTCTCGTGTAGATAGCCCAGTTATAGAGGCTCTAATCCCGTTTTATGTCTCCACCATACAAGACCAATTCACTTTAGTGTCCAATCTCAGAAAATAGTTTTTGAGAAAATATTATTTTGTCAATTCATGTTAATTATCTTAGTTTTTAGGGTGATTTTAGCTGTATTATATGTCTACCTCTCGTGTAGATAGCCCAGTTATAGAGGCTCTAAATCCCGTTTTATGTCTCCACCATACAAGACCAATTCACTTTAGTGTCCAATCTCAGAAAATAGTTTTTGAGAAAATATTATTTTGTCAATTCAATGTTAATTATCTTAGTTTTTAGGGTGATTTTAGCTCTATTATATGTCTACCTCTCGTGTAGATAGCCCAGTTATAGAGGCTCTAAATCCCGTTTTATATCTCCACCATACAAGACCAATTCACTTTAGTGTCCAATCTCAGAAAATAGTTTTTGAGAAAATATTATTTTGTCAATTCAATGTTAATTATCTTAGTTTTTAGGGTGATTTTAGCTGTATTATATGTCTACCTCTCGTGTAGATAGCCCAGTTATAGAGGCTCTAAATCCCGTTTTTATGTCTCCACCATACAAGACCAATTCACTTTAGTGTCCAATCTCAGAAAATAGTTTTTGAGAAAATATTATTTTGTCAATTCAATGTTAATTATCTTAGTTTTTAGGGTGATTTTAGCTCTATTATATGTCTACCTCTCGTGTATTAAGATAGCCCAGTTATAGAGGCTCTAAATCCCGTTTTTATGTCTCCACCATACAAGACCAATTCACTTTAGTGTCCAATCTCAGAAAATAGTTTTTGAGAAAATATTATTTTGTCAATTCAATGTTAATTAGACTAGTTTTTAGGGTGATTTTAGCTGTATTATATGTCTACCTCTCGTGTATTAAGATAGCCCAGTTATAGAGGCTCTAAATCCCGTTTTATGTCTCCACCATACAAGACCAATTCACTTTAGTGTCCAATCTCAGAAAATAGTTTTTGAGAAAATATTATTTTGTCAATTCAATGTTAATTAGACTAGTTTTTAGGGGTGATTTTTAGCTGTATTGTATGTCTACCTCTCATGTATTAAGATAGCCCAGTTATAGAGGCTCTACATCCCGTTTTGTGTCTCCACCATACAAGACCAATTCACTTTAGTGTCCAATCTCAGAAAATAGTTTTTGAGAAATTATTATTTTGTCAATTCAATGTTAATTATCTTAGTTTTTAGGGTGATTTTAGCTGTATTATATGTCTACCTCTCGTGTAGATAGCCCAGTTATAGAGGCTCTAAATCCCGTTTTATGTCTCCACCATACAAGACCAATTCACTTTTGTGTCCAATCTCAGAAAATAGTTTTTGAGAAATTATTATTTTGTCAATTCAATGTTAATTATCTTAGTTTTTAGGGTGATTTTAGCTGTATTATATGTCTACCTCTCGTGTAGATAGCCCAGTTATAGAGGCTATAAATCCCGTTTTATGTCTCCACCATACAAGACCAATTCACTTTAGTGTCCAATCTCAGAAAATAGTTTTTGAGAAAATATTATTTTGTCAATTCAATGTTAATTATCTTAGTTTTTAGGGTGATTTTAGCTGTATTATATGTCTACCTCTCGTGTAGATAGCCCAGTTATAGAGGCTCTAAATCCCGTTTTATGTCTCCACCATACAAGACCAATTCACTTTAGTGTCCAATCTCAGAAAATAGTTTTTGAGAAAATATTATTTTGTCAATTCAATGTTAATTATCTTAGTTTTTAGGGTGATTTTAGCTGTATTATATGTCTACCTCTCGTGTAGATAGCCCAGTTATAGAGGCTCTAAATCCCGTTTTATGTCTCCACCATACAAGACCAATTCACTTTAGTGTCCAATCTCAGAAAATAGTTTTTGAGAAAATATTATTTTGTCAATTCAATGTTAATTATCTTAGTTTTTAGGGTGATTTTAGCTGTATTATATGTCTACCTCTCGTGTAGATAGCCCAGTTATAGAGGCTCTAAATCCCGTTTTATGTCTCCACCATACAAGACCAATTCACTTTAGTGTCCAATCTCAGAAAATAGTTTTTGAGAAAATATTATTTTGTCAATTCAATGTTAATTATCTTAGTTTTTAGGGTGATTTTAGCTGTATTATATGTCTACCTCTCGTGTAGATAGCCCAGTTATAGAGGCTTTAAATCCCGTTTTATGTCTCCACCATACAAGACCAATTCACTTTAGTGTCCAATCTCAGAAAATAGTTTTTGAGAAAATATTATTTTGTCAATTCAATGTTAATTATCTTAGTTTTTAGGGTGATTTTAGCTGTATTATATGTCTACCTCTCGTGTAGATAGCCCAGTTATAGAGGCTCTAAATCCCGTTTTATGTCTCCACCATACAAGACCAATTCACTTTAGTGTCCAATCTCAGAAAATAGTTTTTGAGAAAATATTATTTTGTCAATTCAATGTTAATTATCTTAGTTTTTAGGGTGATTTTAGCTGTATTATATGTCTACCTCTCGTGTAGATAGCCCAGTTATAGAGGCTCTAAATCCCGTTTTATGTCTCCACCATACAAGACCAATTCACTTTAGTGTCCAATCTCAGAAAATAGTTTTTGAGAAAATATTATTTTGTCAATTCAATGTTAATTATCTTAGTTTTTAGGGTGATTTTAGCTGTATTATATGTCTACCTCTCATGTATTAAGATAGCCCAGTTATAGAGGCTCTAAATCCCGTTTTATGTCTCCACCATACAAGACCAATTCACTTTAGTGTCCAATCTCAGAAAATAGTTTTTGAGAAAATATTATTTTGTCAATTCAATGTTAATTATCTTAGTTTTTAGGGTGATTTTAGCTGTATTATATGTCTACCTCTCATGTATTAAGATAGCCCAGTTATAGAGGCTCTAAATCCCGTTTTATGTCTCCACCATACAAGACCAATTCACTTTAGTGTCCAATCTCAGAAAATAGTTTTTGAGAAAATATTATTTTGTCAATTCAATGTTAATTATCTTAGTTTTTAGGGTGATTTTAGCTGTATTATATGTCTACCTCTCATGTATTAGATAGCCCAGTTATAGAGGCTCTAAATCCCGTTTTATGTCTCCACCATACAAGACCAATTCACTTTAGTGTCCAATCTCAGAAAATAGTTTTTGAGAAAATATTATTTTGTCAATTCAATGTTAATTATCTTAGTTTTTAGGGTGATTTTAGCTGTATTATATGTCTACCTCTCGTGTAGATAGCCCAGTTATAGAGGCTCTAAATCCCGTTTTATGTCTCCATCATACAAGACCAATTCACTTTAGTGTCCAATCTCAGAAAATAGTTTTTGAGAAAATATTATTTTGTCAATTCAATGTTAATTATCTTAGTTTTTAGGGTGATTTTAGCTGTATTATATGTCTACCTCTCATGTATTAAGATAGCCCAGTTATAGAGGCTCTAAATCCCGTTTTATGTCTCCACCATACAAGACCAATTCACTTTAGTGTCCAATCTCAGAAAATAGTTTTTGAGAAAATATTATTTTGTCAATTCAATGATAATTAGACTAGTTTTTAGGGTGATTTTAGCTGTATTATATGTCTACCTCTCATGTATTAAGAGATAGCCCAGTTATAGAGGCTCTAAATCCCGTTTTATGTCTCCACCATACAAGACCAATTCACTTTAGTGTCCAATCTCAGAAAATAGTTTTTGAGAAAATATTATTTTGTCAATTCAATGTTAATTATCTTAGTTTTTAGGGTGATTTTAGCTCTATTATATGTCTACCTCTCATGTATTAAGATAGCCCAGTTATAGAGGCTCTAAATCCCGTTTTATGTCTCCACCATACAAGACCAATTCACTTTAGTGTCCAATCTCAGAAAATAGTTTTTGAGAAAATATTATTTTGTCAATTCAATGTTAATTAGACTAGTTTTTAGGGTGATTTTAGCTGTATTATATGTCTACCTCTCATGTATTAAGATAGCCCAGTTATAGAGGCTCTAAATCCCGTTTTATGTCTCCACCATACAAGACCAATTCACTTTAGTGTCCAATCTCAGAAAATAGTTTTTGAGAAAATATTATTTTGTCAATTCAATGTTAATTATCTTAGTTTTTAGGGTGATTTTAGCTGTATTATATGTCTACCTCTCGTGTAGATAGCCCAGTTATAGAGGCTCTAAATCCCGTTTTATGTATCCACCATACAAGACCAATTCACTTTAGTGTCCAATCTCAGAAAATAGTTTTTGAGAAAATATTATTTTGTCAATTCAATGTTAATTATCTTAGTTTTTAGGGTGATTTTAGCTCTATTTTATGTCTACCTCTCATGTATTAAGATTGCCCAGTTATAGAGGCTCTAAATCCCGTGTTATGTCTCCACCATACAAGACCAATTCACTTTAGTGTCCAATCTCAGAAAATAGTTTTTGAGAAAATATTATTTTGTCAATTCAATGTTAATTATCTTAGTTTTTAGGGTGATTTTAGCTGTATTATATGTCTACCTCTCATGTATTAAGATAGCCCAGTTATAGAGGCTCTAAATCCCGTTTTATGTCTCCACCATACAAGACCAATTCACTTTAGTGTCCAATCTCAGAAAATAGTTTTTGAGAAAATATTATTTTGTCAATTCAATGATAATTAGACTAGTTTTTAGGGTGATTTTAGCTGAATTATATGTCTACCTCTCATGTATTAAGATAGCCCAGTTATAGAGGCTCTAAATCCCGTTTTATGTCTCCACCATACAAGACCAATTCACTTTAGTGTCCAATCTCAGAAAATAGTTTTTGAGAAAATATTATTTTGTCAATTCAATGTTAATAATCTTAGTTTTTAGGGTGATTTTAGCTCTATTATATGTCTACCTCTCATGTATTAAGATAGCCCAGTTATAGAGGCTCTAAATCCCGTTTTATGTCTCCACCATACAAGACCAATTCACTTTAGTGTCCAATCTCAGAAAATAGTTTTTGAGAAAATATTATTTTGTCAATTCAATGTTAATTAGACTAGTTTTTAGGGTGATTTTAGCTCTATTATATGTCTACCTCTCGTGTAGATAGCCCAGTTATAGAGGCTCTAAATCCCGTTTTGTGTCTCCACCATACAAGACCAAATCACTTTAGTGTCCAATCTCAGAAAATAGTTTTTGAGAAAATATTATTTTGTCAATTCAATGTTAATTATCTTAGTTTTCAGGGTGATTTTAGCTGTATTATATGTCTACCTCTCGTGTAGATAGCCCAGTTATAGAGGCTCTAAATCCCGTTTTATGTCTCCACCATACAAGACCAATTCACTTTAGTGTCCAATCTCAGAAAATAGTTTTTGAGAAAATATTATTTTGTCAATTCAATGTTAATTATCTTAGTTTTTAGGGTGATTTTAGCTGTATTATATGTCTACCTCTCGTGTAGATAGCCCAGTTATAGAGGCTCTAAATCCCGTTTTATGTCTCCACCATACAAGACCAATTCACTTTAGTGTCCAATCTCAGAAAATAGTTTTTGAGAAAATATTATTTTGTCAATTCAATGTTAATTATCTTAGTTTTTAGGGTGATTTTAGCTGTATTATATGTCTACCTCTCATGTATTAAGATAGCCCAGTTATAGAGGCTCTAAATCCCGTTTTATGTCTCCACCATACAAGACCAATTCACTTTAGTGTCCAATCTCAGAAAATAGTTTTTGAGAAAATATTATTTTGTCAATTCAATGTTAATTATCTTAGTTTTTAGGGTGATTTTAGCTGTATTATATGTCTACCTCTCATGTATTAAGATAGCCCAGTTATAGAGGCTCTAAATCCCGTTTTATGTCTCCACCATACAAGACCAATTCACTTTAGTGTCCAATCTCAGAAAATAGTTTTTGAGAAAATATTATTTTGTCAATTCAATGTTAATTATCTTAGTTTTTAGGGTGATTTTAGCTGTATTATATGTCTACCTCTCATGTATTAAGATTGCCCAGTTATAGAGGCTCTAAATCCCGTTTTATGTCTCCACCATACAAGACCAATTCACTTTAGTGTCCAATCTCAGAAAATAGTTTTTGAGAAAATATTATTTTGTCAATTCAATGTTAATTATCTTAGTTTTTAGGGTGATTTTAGCTGTATTATATGTCTACCTCTCATGTATTAAGATAGCCCAGTTATAGAGGCTCTAAATCCCGTTTTATGTCTCCACCATACAAGACCAATTCACTTTAGTGTCCAATCTCAGAAAATAGTTTTTGAGAAAATATTATTTTGTCAATTCAATGTTAATTATCTTAGTTTTTAGGGTGATTTTAGCTGTATTATATGTCTACCTCTCATGTATTAAGATTGCCCAGTTATAGAGGCTCTAAATCCCGTTTTATGTCTCCACCATACAAGACCAATTCACTTTAGTGTCCAATCTCAGAAAATAGTTTTTGAGAAAATATTATTTTGTCAATTCAATGTTAATTATCTTAGTTTTTAGGGTGATTTTAGCTCTATTATATGTCTACCTCTCATGTATTAAGATAGCCCAGTTATAGAGGCTCTAAATCCCGTTTTATGTCTCCACCATACAAGACCAATTCACTTTAGTGTCCAATCTCAGAAAATAGTTTTTGAGAAAATATTATTTTGTCAATTCAATGTTAATTATCTTAGTTTTTAGGGTGATTTTAGCTCTATTATATGTCTACCTCTCATGTATTAAGATAGCCCAGTTATAGAGGCTCTAAATCCCGTTTTATGTCTCCACCATACAAGACCAATTCACTTTAGTGTCCAATCTCAGAAAATAGTTTTTGAGAAAATATTATTTTGTCAATTCAATGTTAATTAGACTAGTTTTTAGGGTGATTTTAGCTGTATTATATGTCTACCTCTCATGTATTAAGATAGCCCAGTTATAGAGGCTCTAAATCCCGTTTTATGTCTCCACCATACAAGACCAATTCACTTTAGTGTCCAATCTCAGAAAATAGTTTTTGAGAAAATATTATTTTGTCAATTCAATGTTAATTAGACTAGTTTTTAGGGTGATTTTAGCTGTATTATATGTCTACCTCTCATGTATTAAGATAGCCCAGTTATAGAGGCTCTAAATCCCGTTTTATGTCTCCACCATACAAGACCAATTCACTTTAGTGTCCAATCTCAGAAAATAGTTTTTGAGAAAATATTATTTTGTCAATTCAATGTTAATTATCTTAGTTTTTAGGGTGATTTTAGCTGTATTATATGTCTACCTCTCGTGTAGATAGCCCAGTTATAGAGGCTCTAAATCCCGTTTTATGTATCCACCATACAAGACCAATTCACTTTAGTGTCCAATCTCAGAAAATAGTTTTTGAGAAAATTTTATTTTGTCAATTCAATGTTAATTATCTTAGTTTTTAGGGTGATTTTAGCTGTATTATATGTCTACCTCTCATGTATTAAGATAGCCCAGTTATAGAGGCTCTAAATCCCGTTTTATGTCTCCACCATACAAGACCAATTCACTTTAGTGTCCAATCTCAGAAAATAGTTTTTGAGAAAATATTATTTTGTCAATTCAATGTTAATTATCTTAGTTTTTAGGGTGATTTTAGCTCTATTATATGTCTACCTCTCATGTATTAAGATAGCCCAGTTATAGAGGCTCTAAATCCCGTTTTATGTCTCCACCATACAAGACCAATTCACTTTAGTGTCCAATCTCAGAAAATAGTTTTTGAGAAAATATTATTTTGTCAATTCAATGTTAATTAGACTAGTTTTTAGGGTGATTTTAGCTCTAATATATGTCTACCTCTCATGTAGATAGCCCAGTTATAGAGGCTCTAAATCCCGTTTTGTGTCTCCACCATACAAGACCAAATCACTTTAGTGTCCAATCTCAGAAAATAGTTTTTGAGAAATTATTATTTTGTCAATTCAATGTTAATTATCTTAGTTTTTAGGGTGATTTTAGCTCTATTATATGTCTACCTCTCGTGTAGATAGCCCAGTTATAGAGGCTCTAAATCCCGTTTTGTGTCTCCACCATACAAGACCAAATCACTTTAGTGTCCAATCTCAGAAAATAGTTTTTGAGAAATTATTATTTTGTCAATTCAATGTTAATTATCTTAGTTTTTAGGGTGATTTTAGCTGTATTATATGTCTACCTCTCGTGTAGATAGCCCAGTTATAGAGGCTCTAAATCCCGTTTTATGTCTCCACCATACAAGACCAATTCACTTTAGTGTCCAATCTCAGAAAATAGTTTTTGAGAAATTATTATTTTGTCAATTCAATGTTAATTATCTTAGTTTTTAGGGTGATTTTAGCTCTATTATATGTCTACCTCTCATGTATTAAGATAGCCCAGTTATAGAGGCTCTAAATCCCGTTTTGTGTCTCCATCATACAAGACCAATTCACTTTAGTGTCCAATCTCAGAAAATAGTTTTTGAGAAATTATTATTTTGTCAATTCAATGTTAATTATCTTAGTTTATAGGGTGATTTTAGCTGTATTATATGTCTACCTCTCATGTATTAAGATAGCCCAGTTATAGAGGCTCTAAATCCCGTTTTGTGTCTCCACCATACAAGACCAATTCACTTTAGTGTCCAATCTCAGAAAATAGTTTTTGAGAAATTATTATTTTGTCAATTCAATGTTAATTATCTTAGTTTTTAGGGTGATTTTAGCTGTATTATATGTCTACCTCTCATGTATTAAGATAGCCCAGTTATAGAGGCTCTAAATCCCGTTTTGTGTCTCCACCATACAAGACCAATTCACTTTAGTGTCCAATCTCAGAAAATAGTTTTTGAGAAATTATTATTTTGTCAATTCAATGTTAATTATCTTAGTTTTTAGGGTGATTTTAGCTGTATTATATGTCTACCTCTCATGTATTAAGATAGCCCAGTTATAGAGGCTCTAAATCCCGTTTTGTGTCTCCACCATACAAGACCAATTCACTTTAGTGTCCAATCTCAGAAAATAGTTTTTGAGAAATTATTATTTTGTCAATTCAATGTTAATTATCTTAGTTTTTAGGGTGATTTTAGCTGTATTATATGTCTACCTCTCATGTATTAAGATAGCCCAGTTATAGAGGCTCTAAATCCCGTTTATATTATTTTGTCAATTCAATGTTAATTATCTTAGTTTTTAGGGTGATTTTAGCTGTATTATATGTCTACCTCTCGTGTAGATAGCCCAGTTATAGAGGCTCTAAATCCCGTTTATATTAGTTTGTCAATTCAATGTTAATTATCTTAGTTTTTAGGGTGATTTTAGCTCTATTATATGTCTACCTCTCATGTATTAAGATAGCCCAGTTATAGAGGCTCTAAATCCCGTTTTGTGTCTCCACCATACAAGACCAATTCACTTTAGTGTCCAATCTCAGAAAATAGTTTTTGAGAAATTATTATTTTGTCAATTCAATGTTAATTATCTTAGTTTTTAGGGTGATTTTTTCTGTATTATATGTCTACCTCTCATGTATTAAGATAGCCCAGTTATAGAGGCTCTAAATCCCGTTTATATTATTTTGTCAATTCAATGTTAATTATCTTAGTTTTTAGGGTGATTTTAGCTCTATTATATGTCTACCTCTCGTGTAGATAGCCCAGTTATAGAGGCTCTAAATCCCGTTTTGTGTCTCCACCATACAAGACCAATTCACTTTAGTGTCCAATCTCAGAAAATAGTTTTTGAGAAATTATTATTTTGTCAATTCAATGTTAATTATCTTAGTTTTTAGGGTGATTTTAGCTGTATTATATGTCTACCTCTCGTGTAGATAGCCCAGTTATAGAGGCTCTAAATCCCGTTTATATTATTTTGTCAATTCAATGTTAATTATCTTAGTTTTTTGGGTGATTTTAGCTCTATTATATGTCTACCTCTCGTGTAGATAGCCCAGTTATAGAGGCTCTAAATCCCGTTTTGTGTCTCCACCATACAAGACCAATTCACTTTAGTGTCCAATCTCAGAAAATAGTTTTTGAGAAATTATTATTTTGTCAATTCAATGTTAATTATCTTAGTTTTTAGGGTGATTTTAGCTGTGTTATATGTCTACCTCTCGTGTAGATAGCCCAGTTATAGAGGCTCTAAATCCCGTTTATATTATTTTGTCAATTCAATGTTAATTATCTTAGTTTTTAGGGTGATTTTAGCTCTATTATATGTCTACCTCTCGTGTAGATAGCCCAGTTATAGAGGCTCTAAATCCCGTTTTGTGTCTCCACCATACAAGACCAATTCACTTTAGTGTCCAATCTCAGAAAATAGTTTTTGAGAAATTATTATTTTGTCAATTCAATGTTAATTATCTTAGTTTTTAGGGTGATTTTAGCTGTGTTATATGTCTACCTCTCGTGTAGATAGCCCAGTTATAGAGGCTCTAAATCCCGTTTATATTATTTTGTCAATTCAATGTTAATTATCTTAGTTTTTAGGGTGATTTTAGCTCTATTATATGTCTACCTCTCGTGTAGATAGCCCAGTTATAGAGGCTCTAAATCCCGTTTTGTGTCTCCACCATACAAGACCAATTCACTTTAGTGTCCAATCTCAGAAAATAGTTTTTGAGAAATTATTATTTTGTCAATTCAATGTTAATTATCTTAGTTTTTAGGGTGATTTTAGCTGTATTATATGTCTACCTCTCGTGTAGATAGCCCAGTTATAGAGGCTCTAAATCCCGTTTATATTATTTTGTCAATTCAATGTTAATTATCTTAGTTTTTAGGGTGATTTTAGCTCTATTATATGTCTACCTCTCGTGTAGATAGCCCAGTTATAGAGGCTCTAAATCCCGTTTTGTGTCTCCACCATACAAGACCAAATCACTTTAGTGTCCAATCTCAGAAAATAGTTTTTGAGAAATTATTATTTTGTCAATTCAATGTTAATTATCTTAGTTTTTAGGGTGATTTTAGCTGTATTATATGTCTACCTCTCATGTATTAAGATAGCCCAGTTATAGAGGCTCTAAATCCCGTTTTATGTCTCCACCATACAAGACCAATTCACTTTAGTGTCCAATCTCAGAAAATAGTTTTTGAGAAAATATTATTTTGTCAATTCAATGTTAATTAGCCTAGTTTTTAGGGTGATTTTAGCTCTATTATATGTCTACCTCTCATGTATTAAGATAGCCCAGTTATAGAGGCTCTAAATCCCGTTTTATGTCTCCACCATACAAGACCAAATCACTTTAGTGTCCAATCTCAGAAAATAGTTTTTGAGAAATTATTATTTTTTCAATTCAATGTTAATTATCTTAGTTTTTAGGGTGATTTTAGCTCTATTATATGTCTACCTCTCATGTATTAAGATAGCCCAGTTATAGAGGCTCTAAATCCCGTTTTATGTCTCCACCATACAAGACCAATTCACTTTAGTGTCCAATCTCAGAAAATAGTTTTTGAGAAAATATTATTTTTTTCAATTCAATGTTAATTATCTTAGTTTTTAGGGTGATTTTAGCTCTATTATATGTCTACCTCTCATGTATTAAGATAGCCCAGTTATAGAGGCTCTAAATCCCGTTTTGTGTCTCCACCATACAAGACCAATTCACTTTAGTGTCCAATCTCAGAAAATAGTTTTTGAGAAATTATTATTTTGTCAATTCAATGTTAATTATCTTAGTTTATAGGGTGATTTTAGCTGTATTATATGTCTACCTCTCATGTATTAAGATAGCCCAGTTATAGAGGCTCTAAATCCCGTTTTGTGTCTCCACCATACAAGACCAATTCACTTTAGTGTCCAATCTCAGAAAATAGTTTTTGAGAAATTATTATTTTGTCAATTCAATGTTAATTATCTTAGTTTTTAGGGTGATTTTAGCTGTATTATATGTCTACCTCTCATGTATTAAGATAGCCCAGTTATAGAGGCTCTAAATCCCGTTTTGTGTCTCCACCATACAAGACCAATTCACTTTAGTGTCCAATCTCAGAAAATAGTTTTTGAGAAATTATTATTTTGTCAATTCAAATTTAATTATCTTAGTTTTTAGGGTGATTTTAGCTGTATTATATGTCTACCTCTCATGTATTAAGATAGCCCAGTTATAGAGGCTCTAAATCCCGTTTTGTGTCTCCACCATACAAGACCAATTCACTTTAGTGTCCAATCTCAGAAAATAGTTTTTGAGAAATTATTATTTTGTCAATTCAATGTTAATTATCTTAGTTTTTAGGGTGATTTTAGCTGTATTATATGTCTACCTCTCATGTATTAAGATAGCCCAGTTATAGAGGCTCTAAATCCCGTTTATATTATTTTGTCAATTCAATGTTAATTATCTTAGTTTTTAGGGTGATTTTAGCTGTATTATATGTCTACCTCTCGTGTAGATAGCCCAGTTATAGAGGCTCTAAATCCCGTTTATATTATTTTGTCAATTCAATGTTAATTATCTTAGTTTTTAGGGTGATTTTAGCTCTATTATATGTCTACCTCTCGTGTAGATAGCCCAGTTATAGAGGCTCTAAATCCCGTTTTGTGTCTCCACCATACAAGACCAATTCACTTTAGTGTCCAATCTCAGAAAATAGTTTTTGAGAAATTATTATTTTGTCAATTCAATGTTAATTATCTTAGTTTTTAGGGTGATTTTAGCTGTATTATATGTCTACCTCTCATGTATTAAGATAGCCCAGTTATAGAGGCTCTAAATCCCGTTTTGTGTCTCCACCATACAAGACCAATTCACTTTAGTGTCCAATCTCAGAAAATAGTTTTTGAGAAATTATTATTTTGTCAATTCAATGTTAATTATCTTAGTTTTTAGGGTGATTTTAGCTGTATTATATGTCTACCTCTCATGTATTAAGATAGCCCAGTTATAGAGGCTCTAAATCCCGTTTATATTATTTTGTCAATTCAATGTTAATTATCTTAGTTTTTAGGGTGATTTTAGCTGTATTATATGTCTACCTCTCGTGTAGATAGCCCAGTTATAGAGGCTCTAAATCCCGTTTATATTAGTTTGTCAATTCAATGTTAATTATCTTAGTTTTTAGGGTGATTTTAGCTCTATTATATGTCTACCTCTCATGTATTAAGATAGCCCAGTTATAGAGGCTCTAAATCCCGTTTTGTGTCTCCACCATACAAGACCAATTCACTTTAGTGTCCAATCTCAGAAAATAGTTTTTGAGAAATTATTATTTTGTCAATTCAATGTTAATTATCTTAGTTTTTAGGGTGATTTTTTCTGTATTATATGTCTACCTCTCATGTATTAAGATAGCCCAGTTATAGAGGCTCTAAATCCCGTTTATATTATTTTGTCAATTCAATGTTAATTATCTTAGTTTTTAGGGTGATTTTAGCTCTATTATATGTCTACCTCTCGTGTAGATAGCCCAGTTATAGAGGCTCTAAATCCCGTTTTGTGTCTCCACCATACAAGACCAATTCACTTTAGTGTCCAATCTCAGAAAATAGTTTTTGAGAAATTATTATTTTGTCAATTCAATGTTAATTATCTTAGTTTTTAGGGTGATTTTAGCTGTATTATATGTCTACCTCTCGTGTAGATAGCCCAGTTATAGAGGCTCTAAATCCCGTTTATATTATTTTGTCAATTCAATGTTAATTATCTTAGTTTTTAGGGTGATTTTAGCTCTATTATATGTCTACCTCTCGTGTAGATAGCCCAGTTATAGAGGCTCTAAATCCCGTTTTGTGTCTCCACCATACAAGACCAATTCACTTTAGTGTCCAATCTCAGAAAATAGTTTTTGAGAAATTATTATTTTGTCAATTCAATGTTAATTATCTTAGTTTTTAGGGTGATTTTAGCTGTGTTATATGTCTACCTCTCGTGTAGATAGCCCAGTTATAGAGGCTCTAAATCCCGTTTATATTATTTTGTCAATTCAATGTTAATTATCTTAGTTTTTAGGGTGATTTTAGCTCTATTATATGTCTACCTCTCGTGTAGATAGCCCAGTTATAGAGGCTCTAAATCCCGTTTTGTGTCTCCACCATACAAGACCAATTCACTTTAGTGTCCAATCTCAGAAAATAGTTTTTGAGAAATTATTATTTTGTCAATTCAATGTTAATTATCTTAGTTTTTAGGGTGATTTTAGCTGTGTTATATGTCTACCTCTCGTGTAGATAGCCCAGTTATAGAGGCTCTAAATCCCGTTTATATTATTTTGTCAATTCAATGTTAATTATCTTAGTTTTTAGGGTGATTTTAGCTCTATTATATGTCTACCTCTCGTGTAGATAGCCCAGTTATAGAGGCTCTAAATCCCGTTTTGTGTCTCCACCATACAAGACCAATTCACTTTAGTGTCCAATCTCAGAAAATAGTTTTTGAGAAATTATTATTTTGTCAATTCAATGTTAATTATCTTAGTTTTTAGGGTGATTTTAGCTGCATTATATGTCTACCTCTCGTGTAGATAGCCCAGTTATAGAGGCTCTAAATCCCGTTTATATTATTTTGTCAATTCAATGTTAATTATCTTAGTTTTTAGGGTGATTTTAGCTCTATTATATGTCTACCTCTCGTGTAGATAGCCCAGTTATAGAGGCTCTAAATCCCGTTTTGTGTCTCCACCATACAAGACCAAATCACTTTAGTGTCCAATCTCAGAAAATAGTTTTTGAGAAATTATTATTTTGTCAATTCAATGTTAATTATCTTAGTTTTTAGGGTGATTTTAGCTGTATTATATGTCTACCTCTCATGTATTAAGATAGCCCAGTTATAGAGGCTCTAAATCCCGTTTTATGTCTCCACCATACAAGACCAATTCACTTTAGTGTCCAATCTCAGAAAATAGTTTTTGAGAAAATATTATTTTGTCAATTCAATGTTAATTAGCCTAGTTTTTAGGGTGATTTTAGCTCTATTATATGTCTACCTCTCATGTATTAAGATAGCCCAGTTATAGAGGCTCTAAATCCCGTTTTATGTCTCCACCATACAAGACCAAATCACTTTAGTGTCCAATCTCAGAAAATAGTTTTTGAGAAATTATTATTTTTTCAATTCAATGTTAATTATCTTAGTTTTTAGGGTGATTTTAGCTCTATTATATGTCTACCTCTCATGTATTAAGATAGCCCAGTTATAGAGGCTCTAAATCCCGTTTTATGTCTCCACCATACAAGACCAATTCACTTTAGTGTCCAATCTCAGAAAATAGTTTTTGAGAAAATATTATTTTTTTCAATTCAATGTTAATTATCTTAGTTTTTAGGGTGATTTTAGCTCTATTATATGTCTACCTCTCATGTATTAAGATAGCCCAGTTATAGAGGCTCTAAATCCCGTTTTGTGTCTCCACCATACAAGACCAATTCACTTTAGTGTCCAATCTCAGAAAATAGTTTTTGAGAAATTATTATTTTGTCAATTCAATGTTAATTATCTTAGTTTATAGGGTGATTTTAGCTGTATTATATGTCTACCTCTCATGTATTAAGATAGCCCAGTTATAGAGGCTCTAAATCCCGTTTTGTGTCTCCACCATACAAGACCAATTCACTTTAGTGTCCAATCTCAGAAAATAGTTTTTGAGAAATTATTATTTTGTCAATTCAATGTTAATTATCTTAGTTTTTAGGGTGATTTTAGCTGTATTATATGTCTACCTCTCATGTATTAAGATAGCCCAGTTATAGAGGCTCTAAATCCCGTTTTGTGTCTCCACCATACAAGACCAATTCACTTTAGTGTCCAATCTCAGAAAATAGTTTTTGAGAAATTATTATTTTGTCAATTCAAATTTAATTATCTTAGTTTTTAGGGTGATTTTAGCTGTATTATATGTCTACCTCTCATGTATTAAGATAGCCCAGTTATAGAGGCTCTAAATCCCGTTTTGTGTCTCCACCATACAAGACCAATTCACTTTAGTGTCCAATCTCAGAAAATAGTTTTTGAGAAATTATTATTTTGTCAATTCAATGTTAATTATCTTAGTTTTTAGGGTGATTTTAGCTGTATTATATGTCTACCTCTCATGTATTAAGATAGCCCAGTTATAGAGGCTCTAAATCCCGTTTATATTATTTTGTCAATTCAATGTTAATTATCTTAGTTTTTAGGGTGATTTTAGCTGTATTATATGTCTACCTCTCGTGTAGATAGCCCAGTTATAGAGGCTCTAAATCCCGTTTATATTATTTTGTCAATTCAATGTTAATTATCTTAGTTTTTAGGGTGATTTTAGCTCTATTATATGTCTACCTCTCGTGTAGATAGCCCAGTTATAGAGGCTCTAAATCCCGTTTTGTGTCTCCACCATACAAGACCAATTCACTCTAGTGTCCAATCTCAGAAAATAGTTTTTGAGAAATTATTATTTTGTCAATTCAATGTTAATTATCTTAGTTTTTAGGGTGATTTTAGCTCTATTATATGTCTACCTCTCGTGTAGATAGCCCAGTTATAGAGGCTCTAAATCCCGTTTATATTAGTTTGTCAATTCAATGTTAATTATCTTAGTTTTTAGGGTGATTTTAGCTCTATTATATGTCTACCTCTCATGTATTAAGATAGCCCAGTTATAGAGGCTCTAAATCCCGTTTTGTGTCTCCACCATACAAGACCAAATCACTTTAGTGTCCAATCTCAGAAAATAGTTTTTGAGAAATTATTATTTTGTCAATTCAATGTTAATTATCTTAGTTTTTAGGGTGATTTTAGCTGTATTATATGTCTACCTCTCATGTATTAAGATAGCCCAGTTATAGAGGCTCTAAATCCCGTTTATATTATTTTGTCAATTCAATGTTAATTATCTTAGTTTTTAGGGTGATTTTAGCTCTATTATATGTCTACCTCTCGTGTAGATAGCCCAGTTATAGAGGCTCTAAATCCCGTTTTATGTCTCCACCATACAAGACCAAATCACTTTAGTGTCCAATCTCAGAAAATAGTTTTTAAGAAATTATTATTTTTTCAATTCAATGTTAATTATCTTAGTTTTTAGGGTGATTTTAGCTCTATTATATGTCTACCTCTCATGTATTAATATAGCCCAGTTATAGAGGCTCTAAATCCCGTTTTATGTCTCCACCATACAAGACCAAATCACTTTAGTGTCCAATCTCAGAAAATAGTTTTTAAGACATTATTATTTTTTCAATTCAATGTTAATTATCTTAGTTTTTAGGGTGATTTTAGCTCTATTATATGTCTACCTCTCATGTATTAAGATTGCCCAGTTATAGAGGCTCTAAATCCCGTTTTATGTCTCCACCATACAAGACCAAATCACTTTAGTGTCCAATCTCAGAAAATAGTTTTTGAGAAATTATTATTTTTTCAATTCAATGTTAATAATCTTAGTTTTTAGGGTGATTTTAGCTCTATTATATGTCTACCTCTCATGTATTAAGATAGCCCAGTTATAGAGGCTCTAAATCCCGTTTTGTGTCTCCACCATACAAGACCAATTCACTTTAGTGTCCAATCTCAGAAAATAGTTTTTGAGAAATTATTATTTTGTCAATTCAATGTTAATTATCTTAGTTTTTAGGGTGATTTTAGCTGTATTATATGTCTACCTCTCTTGTATTAAGATAGCCCAGTTATAGAGGCTCTAAATCCCGTTTATATTAGTTTGTCAATTCAATGTTAATTATCTTAGTTTTTAGGGTGATTTTAGCTCTATTATATGTCTACCTCTCATGTATTAAGATAGCCCAGTTATAGAGGCTCTAAATCCCGTTTTGTGTCTCCACCATACAAGACCAATTCACTTTAGTGTCCAATCTCAGAAAATAGTTTTTGAGAAATTATTATTTTGTCAATTCAATGTTAATTATCTTAGTTTTTAGGGTGATTTTAGCTGTATTATATGTCTACCTCTCATGTATTAAGATAGCCCAGTTATAGAGGCTCTAAATCCCGTTTATATTATTTTGTCAATTCAATGTTAATTATCTTAGTTTTTAGGGTGATTTTAGCTCTATTATATGTCTACCTCTCGTGTAGATAGCCCAGTTATAGAGGCTCTAAATCCCGTTTTGTGTCTCCACCATACAAGACCAATTCACTTTAGTGTCCAATCTCAGAAAATAGTTTTTGAGAAATTATTATTTTGTCAATTCAATGTTAATTATCTTAGTTTTTAGGGTGATTTTAGCTGTATTATATGTCTACCTCTCGTGTAGATAGCCCAGTTATAGAGGCTCTAAATCCCGTTTATATTATTTTGTCAATTCAATGTTAATTATCTTAGTTTTTAGGGTGATTTTAGCTCTATTATATGTCTACCTCTCGTGTAGATAGCCCAGTTATAGAGGCTCTAAATCCCGTTTTGTGTCTCCACCATACAAGACCAATTCACTTTAGTGTCCAATCTCAGAAAATAGTTTTTGAGAAATTATTATTTTGTCAATTCAATGTTAATTATCTTAGTTTTTAGGGTGATTTTAGCTGTGTTATATGTCTACCTCTCGTGTAGATAGCCCAGTTATAGAGGCTCTAAATCCCGTTTATATTATTTTGTCAATTCAATGTTAATTATCTTAGTTTTTAGGGTGATTTTAGCTCTATTATATGTCTACCTCTCGTGTAGATAGCCCAGTTATAGAGGCTCTAAATCCCGTTTTGTGTCTCCACCATACAAGACCAATTCACTTTAGTGTCCAATCTCAGAAAATAGTTTTTGAGAAATTATTATTTTGTCAATTCAATGTTAATTATCTTAGTTTTTAGGGTGATTTTAGCTGTGTTATATGTCTACCTCTCGTGTAGATAGCCCAGTTATAGAGGCTCTAAATCCCGTTTATATTATTTTGTCAATTCAATGTTAATTATCTTAGTTTTTAGGGTGATTTTAGCTCTATTATATGTCTACCTCTCGTGTAGATAGCCCAGTTATAGAGGCTCTAAATCCCGTTTTGTGTCTCCACCATACAAGACCAATTCACTTTAGTGTCCAATCTCAGAAAATAGTTTTTGAGAAATTATTATTTTGTCAATTCAATGTTAATTATCTTAGTTTTAGGGTGATTTTAGCTGTATTATATGTCTACCTCTCATGTATTAAGATAGCCCAGTTATAGAGGCTCTAAATCCCGTTTTATGTCTCCACCATACAAGACCAATTCACTTTAGTGTCCAATCTCAGAAAATAGTTTTTGAGAAAATATTATTTTGTCAATTCAATGTTAATTAGCCTAGTTTTTAGGGTGATTTTAGCTCTATTATATGTCTACCTCTCATGTATTAAGATAGCCCAGTTATAGAGGCTCTAAATCCCGTTTTATGTCTCCACCATACAAGACCAAATCACTTTAGTGTCCAATCTCAGAAAATAGTTTTTGAGAAATTATTATTTTTTCAATTCAATGTTAATTATCTTAGTTTTTAGGGTGATTTTAGCTCTATTATATGTCTACCTCTCATGTATTAAGATAGCCCAGTTATAGAGGCTCTAAATCCCGTTTTATGTCTCCACCATACAAGACCAATTCACTTTAGTGTCCAATCTCAGAAAATAGTTTTTGAGAAAATATTATTTTTTCAATTCAATGTTAATTATCTTAGTTTTTAGGGTGATTTTAGCTCTATTATATGTCTACCTCTCATGTATTAAGATAGCCCAGTTATAGAGGCTCTAAATCCCGTTTTGTGTCTCCACCATACAAGACCAATTCACTTTAGTGTCCAATCTCAGAAAATAGTTTTTGAGAAAATATTATTTTTTCAATTCAATGTTAATTATCTTAGTTTTTAGGGTGATTTTAGCTCTATTATATGTCTACCTCTCATGTATTAAGATAGCCCAGTTATAGAGGCTCTAAATCCCGTTTTGTGTCTCCATCATACAAGACCAATTCACTTTAGTGTCCAATCTCAGAAAATAGTTTTTGAGAAATTATTATTTTGTCAATTCAATGTTAATTATCTTAGTTTATAGGGTGATTTTAGCTGTATTATATGTCTACCTCTCATGTATTATATGTCTACCTCTCATGTATTAAGATAGCCCAGTTATAGAGGCTCTAAATCCCGTTTTGTGTCTCCACCATACAAGACCAATTCACTTTAGTGTCCAATCTCAGAAAATAGTTTTTGAGAAATTATTATTTTGTCAATTCAATGTTAATTATCTTAGTTTTTAGGGTGATTTTAGCTGTATTATATGTCTACCTCTCATGTATTAAGATAGCCCAGTTATAGAGGCTCTAAATCCCGTTTTGTGTCTCCACCATACAAGACCAATTCACTTTAGTGTCCAATCTCAGAAAATAGTTTTGAGAAATTATTATTTTGTCAATTCAATGTTAATTATCTTAGTTTTTAGGGTGATTTTAGCTGTATTATATGTCTACCTCTCATGTATTAAGATAGCCCAGTTATAGAGGCTCTAAATCCCGTTTATATTATTTTGTCAATTCAATGTTAATTATCTTAGTTTTTAGGGTGATTTTAGCTGTATTATATGTCTACCTCTCGCTGTAGATAGCCCAGTTATAGAGGCTCTAAATCCCGTTTATATTATTTTGTCAATTCAATGTTAATTATCTTAGTTTTTAGGGTGATTTTAGCTCTATTATATGTCTACCTCTCGTGTAGATAGCCCAGTTATAGAGGCTCTAAATCCCGTTTTGTGTCTCCACCATACAAGACCAATTCACTTTAGTGTCCAATCTCAGAAAATAGTTTTTGAGAAATTATTATTTTGTCAATTCAATGTTAATTATCTTAGTTTTTAGGGTGATTTTAGCTCTATTATATGTCTACCTCTCGTGTAGATAGCCCAGTTATAGAGGCTCTAAATCCCGTTTATATTAGTTTGTCAATTCAATGTTAATTATCTTAGTTTTTAGGGTGATTTTAGCTCTATTATATGTCTACCTCTCATGTATTAAGATAGCCCAGTTATAGAGGCTCTAAATCCCGTTTTGTGTCTCCACCATACAAGACCAAATCACTTTAGTGTCCAATCTCAGAAAATAGTTTTTGAGAAATTATTATTTTGTCAATTCAATGTTAATTATCTTAGTTTTTAGGGTGATTTTAGCTGTATTATATGTCTACCTCTCATGTATTAAGATAGACCAGTTATAGAGGCTCTAAATCCCGTTTATATTATTTTGTCAATTCAATGTTAATTATCTTAGTTTTTAGGGTGATTTTAGCTCTATTATATGTCTACCTCTCATGTATTAAGATAGCCCAGTTTATAGAGGCTCTAAATCCCGTTTTATGTCTCCACCATACAAGACCAAATCACTTTAGTGTCCAATCTCAGAAAATAGTTTTTAAGAAATTATTATTTTTTCAATTCAATGTTAATTATCTTAGTTTTTAGGGTGATTTTAGCTCTATTATATGTCTACCTCTCATGTATTAAGATTAGCCCAGTTATACAGGCTCTAAATCCCGTTTTATGTCTCCACCATACAAGACCAAATCACTTTAGTGTCCAATCTCAGAAAATAGTTTTTAAGAAATTATTATTTTTTCAATTCAATGTTAATTATCTTAGTTTTTAGGGTGATTTTAGCTCTATTATATGTCTACCTCTCATGTATTAAGATTGCCCAGTTATAGA
>JBAKBP010020196.1:0-43108 GCA_037953745.1 Lithodes maja
GTCAGTGTTGAGGGGGTTACGGGTGAAGAGAACATTGCTGACTTATGGAAAACTCATTTTAAGGAACTACTTAACAGTGTAAAACAAAGGTCTACTAATGGTGCAATTCAATATGTGAAAGATAGTAATTATGAAGACATTAAAGTGACTGAAAGTGATCTTGAGAATGCCATAAGAAAACTTAACCTAAATAAAGCTTGTGGGCTGGATGGTATATATGCAGAACATCTTAAATATGCAGATAAGTTGTTAATAGATAAACTTAGTTCTTGCATCACCAGTCTATTTACGCATGGTGTCCTGCCGGAGTCTATGATATCCGTAATACTTGTTCCTGTCATTAAAGATAAATCAGGTAAAATTACAGCAAAAGACAACTACCGCCCAGTAGCACTTGCTAGTGTGGTGAGTAAGGTAGTTGAAATGATAATGCTAGAAAGAATGTCTGCATATATTGTCACCAGCAGCAATCAGTTTGGCTTTAAGAAAAATCACGGCACAGACCAATGCATATATGTGCTGAAAGAAGTGATTGATACATACAACAAGCTAAATAGCTCAATTTTCTCTTGTTTTCTTGATGCAAGTAAGGCTTTTGATAGGGTGTGTCACAAAACCTTATTTGAAAAATTAGTTAACAGGGGAGTGCCTAGCTATATTGTTAGGATACTTATTTTCTGGGTATGCTAATCAAAAAATGTGTGTAAGATGGGGCAACATCCTGTCAGGATCTTTCGCCGTAACCAATGGTGTTAGGCAGGGGGGGATATTGTCTCCGTATCTTTTCAACGTCTACATGGATGATCTTAGTCTGGAGCTGAACAAGACTCGCACTGGGTGCTGTATTGGCAGCACCATTGTAAATCATCTCATGTATGCTGATGACCTAGCCTTAATCGCGCCCTCTGGAGCAGGACTGGATAAATTATTAAGAGTATGTGAAAAATTTGGAATCGAACATTCAGTCAAATTTAATCCTATAAAGAGCAATATCATAATATTTAAATCTAACCTTCTATTGAAATCAAAGCTACCTAAATTCCATTTGTATGAAGAAATTATAGAAGAAGTAAGTAAAGTAAAGTATCTAGGACACTATATTTCATGTGATCGCTCAGATGATGAGGATATGGGTCGTCAGCGAAGGCAACTTTACATGCAGGGAAATTCAATGTTAAGAAAATTTCATATGTGCACATGGGATACAAAAATAACATTGTTCAACTCCTACTGCTCACCAATGTATACAGCACAACTATGGTGGAACTATAAGAAAATTACAGTGAATAGACTAAGTATCTCATATCACAATATCATGAAAATGTTTCTGGGGCTCTCAAAATATGAGAGTACAAGTACGCTATGTGCCTATATGAACTTACACTGTTACAAATCACTCATTAGAAAGCTAACATATAAATTCATTCAGCGCCTTAACACTTCTGAGAACAGGATCATTAAAATGCTACAAACTCCAAGCATAGTGTACACCTCCAGGATCCAGGCACACTGGAGGAAGTTGCTCTATATTTAACCTTAAGTAATGATTTCAGGTCTGCTACTCTACAGAATTAGCATACCGGTACTGATCCTCATAGTGCAGTACAGTACCGATATTCCTATACTGTACTGTAGCAACATACTGTACCGGAAGCTAAATGATGTGAGGCATGGTACTGTACATAATTAGGACAGTGGTTTTGGTAACACAGTAGTTTGATGACCACTGTTTTTGGTTGAGGCAGTGCTGTGAACTACATGATAGCAAGCTGGGTATTATTTAATTTCTTTTTATTTTATGTAGCCTATGTACAGTAGCTTATATATATTTATATATATTTATGTTACTGTAAGGTATATATGGACCCCAGTATGGTCCCCTCTGTACTGTGCGAGTCTGAAATAAAGTATTATTATTATTATTATATTATTATTATTATTATTATGTAGGCCTAGAGACGTGGGTTCGAAACCAGAGAGGTTATGGGGATATTTTTGGAGTGTTTATATCACTTGAATTTTTTTTTTTTTTACATACTTACGCCCTGCTATTCATAAAGTCGAAAACTTTGATGAATAGCAGAGCGTAAGTATGTTTTTTTGTGTTTATTTATTTGTTTTTTATTTTTTTATTTTTTTTTTTTTTTGTTTTTATTATTACAAAAGGTTGTTACAAAAGGTTAGTACATAAGTATAATATTACATAGGTATATATATATAAATAAAACAAAATATTGCCTGGCTAATGAATTAAACTGAAATAATAAATGAAAATATTGCTTATATATACAGTATACTGTATACAATAATATACTGTATATATATATATATATATATATATATATATATATATATATATATATATATATATATATATATATATAATATATATATATACAGTATATATCAAAACATATGAACTTATCCTACAACTATAATTTGTACATGTTATGATAATATTATCACGTTGGTCAGGTACGGGCAAGTAGGTAGGCAGGCAGGTGTTTTGAGATCACGTTGGTCAGGTACGGGCAGGTAGGTAGTGAGGTAGGTGGGCGGGGCAGGAGTTTGGCTGAGGCAGGGCGACACAGGTACCACTCCTAGTAGTACTTGAGTGAGTGGTAGTCCCTGAAGCACTCGCCCAAACACAACCCAACGTTGCATTCCTTGCACATTGATGTGACTCGGCTTCTTTTTTGTGGCTTTCTGGTGGAGTGGGCACAGACCTGGCACTGTACTTGCAGCCTCCGGGTGCCAGATAGCTCGGTGTGGATAGGGTAGTGTTTGTCATACCCATCAATGACTCTGTCTGGGAGGTTGACTGCACGGCGACCCCTGTGACCGGAGACTGGTTGATGTTTTTCTAGGAGTTGGTAGGCGACGTTGTAAATAAACTCCCTGAACTTGATTTTTTTGTTCGGGGCCATATCTTTTTTGACCAGCCACATGTTGTACGCGTTGAGCATCGTGATGTCAACAAAGTGAAGGAAAAGCTTGTGATACCACTTCACTGTTTTTCTTAGACACTCAACGCCTGCAAGCTGGCAATCAGACTTGTCCACAAGGCGCATGTACTTGGTATAATCCACCACCATATCAGGTTTCTGGATAGACTTCTTGGTACGGTAGTGGAATTTACCAGAGTCCACTTGGGCACCTGTATGGACAGTCGAAAGCAGGTGGACTGGTCGCTTGTCGAGCCACTTTACCGCCAGAACTTTCCCCGACTTCTCCAGCTGCTTGTAGTGCTCTTTCTTCTTTCTTCTTGGTCTTTCCTGTCTGCAGCGCCTTTGTTCCTCTGCCAAGTCGTCATCAGAAGCGGTGTCACTGTGGGAGGGGTTGTCCAGTTCTATGCGATTGCCTTGGAACTTAGGCATGAACTTCCTGTTAGTTCTGACAGTCCCACATGCCCCCGTTTTGTTGTCATGGAGGAACTGGCAGAGTGCAGGACTTGTATACCAATTGTCGGTGTACAACGTGTGCCCCTTGTTCAGGTAGGGCTCCAGCATCTTTTTCACAATGTGCCCTGACATGCCCAATGGGTCGTTGCCACCGACTTTTGGAATGTCTACATCAGTGCCGGTGTATACGATCATGTCGAGCACTATTCCACTTTCACAATCGCACAACACAAAAATCTTGATCCCGAACCTGTGTCTCTTCAAGGGGATGTACTGCTTGAACACCAGGCGTCCTTTGAAAAGCACGAGCGACTCATCAATCACCAGGTTGGCAAAGGGGTAGAAGAATTTCCTGTACCTTTGCAACAACATGGTCAACACATCCCGAACTTTCCATACTCTATCAGCTCTGTTTGGATTATTATTGTCTGCGAAGTGCAAAAATCGCAGAAGCAAGAAAAATCTATCACGAGCCATATACTTCCGGAAAATTGGGGTGTTGATGATTGGGTCGTGCTTCCAATAATGCTCCATTACATGCTTCCTGCAGAGAGGCATGATTAGCAACAACGCAAAGAACACAAGGAGCTCAGGGACAGTCGTATCAACCCATGCACGAATTCTTGCTCTAGGAGATATCATATCAATTCTTTCCCTCACCCAGGTAAAATAGCCATTGGTTTGGGAAACGAGATGAGATAATACCTCCTGGTCAAAAAATGCACAGAAGAAATCAGATTCTGTGGACTGGTCATTGCAGGGCCAGTCTGCTGTTGAACCAGCCAGATTATCATTGAACTGGTGCAAATCTGATTGGAAATGGGACCCTTCAGACCAGGCAAAATTATACGCCCGTGGGGGATCAGGATCAGCCCCTCCGTCAGCCACGTCGTCTGCGCCTTCGTCGTCAGACAGGTCTTGGTCATGGTTACGGTGCAGAAGTACATCGTCGTCTTCCGAATCCTCTGCACCTCCCTCATATTGGTCTTCATCCTCCTCAGACTCGCTCCCACTATCACCACCCCAGCCATAGTTCCTGGGATCAAAGGCTTCCCCTTCTGCAGCGTCGTCGTCAGAGGAGTCCGGAGGGAAGAGGAGGGCGTCAAACTTAGATGGCGTTAGACCGGCTGTCAAAACTCTACGAGGTCCTCCAACATCAGCAGGGGCATGGGTGGGCGTGGGTGGTGGAGCAGGGGCGTGGGCGTGCGTGGGCGGTGGTGCAGGGGCGGCCGTGGTGGGCAGTGGTGCAGGGGCGGCCGTGGTGGGTGGTGGTGGTGGTGGTGGTGGTGGTGGCGGCAACGCGGGGGTGGTAGAGGCGGGAGGTGTCACCTTACTCCTCTTGAACTGATAAGGGTGACCTTTTCCTTTACCCTTCTTTGCAACTACCACCCCCGATGCTCCTGCATCCCCAGGACGGCCACTTGTACTTCCTGTGGTGGTGATGGGCGCCGTGGGCGTCGTTGCCACAACAGTAGAGGCAGTAGTTGTTGTGGTAGCAGTTGTCAGAGCAAATGCTGAGGACAATGACCTCTTCGCACTCGTCGTGCTTGTTGCACGTGTCGTGCCTCTCCCACCACGTGTCGTGCCTGTCCCAGCACGTGTAGGTCTTCTTGGCTGCACTGGCTCATCCTCCTCAGAAGTATATACGTAGGAGGGGTCCCTGGCACGTGTTCGTGTCCTGCCACGAGCACTAACACCGCCAGCAACAGGGTTGGGCGAGTCAACAGGGAGCGAGTCACGGGAGCGTGTAGGCTCCATAGTGACTGAGAGCGTACTGCGTGTGTAGACAGTGTGGGGTGCGTGCGGCGGGTGGTGGTGGGTGGCATCGAGAGGTACCATGTCGCACTAAACATGGCGGAATTTGTGACTCGCTAGACAGCGTGGCGCCGTTTTGGTACGCCTTTAAAAATCCTGCTTCCGTGAGGCCTATCGCGTTCCCTATAGGAAGCCTTCCGTGAGGCCTATCACGCTTGCCGGGTTAATGCTATTAATGGCACAATGAATATTTTAGTGACGGAAACACCTCAAATACGTCAGCACAGGGGGACGTTTCCAATTACCCCCATGCGCACTTCAGAGGTTAAGGACTCATTGCTGGTATCACTTCTGCCACTTGAGTTTCATAACCATTTATATAGAGTGCAACAAGAACCAGGTATCCATAACTGATTATTTCTGGCCACCCAGAAGTAAATATAGTTATTGTACTAGTGTCTTATCTAACCTAATAGAACTATTGAAAGGCGTAGGCATCCCTACCTTTTAATACTATATTATTTTAGACATATAACTTGTACTTAACTCACAAAGATCTAGGGTAGAAAGATCTGCTGTGTTAGAAGGGTCTATGCGAGACACTCTTAGGAGCGCTTAGCAAGAATAGATCCTTGGCACGCTCCATCTGTGGCACCCCGCAGAGTGTGTGACTAAAAGGGTAAAACCACCTGAGTTCTTTGAACCTCTCATATGGATTAGAGACACTTAAGCAGAGTCCTTGAGTAGACTCTCCTTACGTTTGTTCGATGGGATGCTAATTCGGCCTCAGCCTGAAGCATAACATTTAAAATCCTAGCCCCGAGAGTACCTTAATGGAACTTCATCAACGGTTGATGGCCCATCTGTAACTTCTCCACACAACTGGACCCCCTGGACGGCCCCGGAGCAGCCGAGAAGCCCCCGATGACATCAGATCGAGTTTATAAGAAGATAACCAAACAATGCACTATTCATTATCATTGTATCAGTGCGGAGATACTGTACCACCAGAACGTTGTATTTGCCTATGCTCACTTTGAAGTTATTTTCTAACCGTGACGAGTGTTTCAAGTTCGATCCCTAGAGTTCCCTGTTCTTTGCCCGAGAATTCGTACCAGTAAAAGTTATTACGAGATAATTACCGCGACAATATTTACCCTCAGCCACTAAACGAATCCTTCCTAAATTGGATGTTATGGTATAGATATTCAGAGATCCCAAAAGCTTACGGGATAGGTCGTAACGTGAATTAACCTCAGTGACGAATTCCAACATATGCATTAACAGTTGAAAAGTATACAATTCTAGTTGTCTATTTACTCTGCCAGATCTTGTGAAGTTGAAACCTGACATTAGCCCAACATCTAAATAAAATAACTAAGCCTTAGGCATAATCAACGAACCATACTAGATACTGTGAGACTTTAACCAGTGCCCCTCGAGTGACTTTCTTCTCATCTTGTATCTTGTCCTTATCTCAGAAGAATAATACCTGAGTGTTGGAAGTGGCAGTGCACACTCCATCCAGATCCACGATTGTGCTAGGAGAATTGAAAGACCAAGCTTCCTACTGAACATATTACTCCTACCTATGTTTTCCAAAGTGAATTGATTCTTTTTCTATACCGTGAGTGTGTTAATTCAATAAAGCTGTATTACAAACCATATTCCGAAATTCTATTTATGTGTTCTATTGATTCCTTATAATGTATGTCCATGAAACCGGATATTCCAGTCTTGCAGAACTCACCTACGCAATCGTTAATCCTGAATTAAATCAGGGCATAACAATGTTGCCTATTAGTATAACTTGTATAAGTCTCCAATCAACACCACGTCAGTCGTTTGAATCAACCGCCGCGAGGAAGAAAAAGAGTCATCTTCATAAGTGCAACGCTACTTCTCTTATGGTGTCGTCATAGATCGGGTACCCACTACGAAAAAACTTTCGTAAAAAATAAGAGAGTAAAAAAGGAAAAATTTAAACACTTAACCCATTCGCTGCGGGTGACGTTCTGGAATGTTTTGGCAAGTTACAGCAATTTCCAGACTTTAAAAGCCTGTAAAAACCGTAAAAAATGAGTGTCAGTGGGCGGGAGCGTGAGGGGCCCACTTCCGATCCTCAGAGCAGCGAGCGGCTCACTGAGGTAGACTGTGTCTCCCGCGGGTCTCTTTCTGCCTCTCACAACAGTGTTGCCGAGCGAGCGAGTGCTACCAAATAGCGGGTCTCCCGCGTTTCACTGGCACCGCTGCGGGTGAACCAGGCCACCTACGAGGCCCGTTCTGGTCTCATTTTGAAGCTATTTTCGCCTAGTTTTTGGTAGAATAGTTCATTTAATGCAGGTAATTATTCAGGAGTGCCTGAATATGGCCTAAATAGCCCAAACATAGCCGCAGCAAAAGGGTTAAACACTGTTATCAACAAGCTTCCCACATTCAGTGGATTTTCTTGTGTTGTGGTTTCTTACCACCTCTCGCCAAGCGCAACAATTCGTCCTTCAATGATATATCAAGATAAAAACCTCAAAATATCAGCGAATGGGAAGGGGATGGCTGGGAGGGCCCTCATCGTCAATGATTCCGGGGCCCCTACTAAATATTAGGTTTTCTCTACTTCCCTTCGGGAATCAAACCTATAATTTAATAGTGGCCCCTTCATCATTGACGATGTTGCCTGAATTCCAAGACTGGAGGGGGACATTCGCAATAATATCGTATCCTCAGTAACCGCAGGTCGTAAGTCAAGAATCTTCATAACAGGAAAAGTATTTTTATTGTAGTATGCATACATTATACTACAGGAGAGCAGTGGAAAGACGACTAGGTGGGTTCGACCTGGAAGTTATGGAGGAAGTGGAGGAGATGAGCAAGGTGTTTAAGGATGAGATCTGTGCAGCATGTGAGGAGGTGTGTGGAGTGAGGAGAAGAGGGAGGGGAGTGAAAGGTACAGCATGGTGGACAGAAGAGGTAAGAATAGCTGTGGAAGAAAAGAAGAAAGCATATAGAGAGTGGTTGGGTAGTAGAGGGAATGAAGATTCCGAGAGACAGAAACGAGCGAGGTACGTGGAGAGTAAGAGGGTGGTGAAGAGAGTAGTGAAGGAAAGTAAGAGAAGAGTAGATGAGGAATTTGGAAGGAATCTGAGTGTAAAATGGAGGGAGAGTAAGAAACTGTTCTGGAAAGAAGTCAAGAAAGTTAGGGAAGGTAGCAAGGGAAACAGTAAGGGTGTGAAAGATAAGAATGGGAGAATGCTAGCCGAGAAGCAAGAGAGAGTCGAAAGATGGAGGGAGTACTTCAGTGAGTTGCTAAATGAAAGGAATGAAGAGCCAGCAAACATAGCTGGATATGGTATGGGAGGGAGAAGAAGAGAAGTAGTGGAGGAGGAGGTGGGGATCAGGAGGTCAGAAGTGTGGGAAGCCATGAAAAGAGTGAAGTTGGGGAAAGCACCAGGAACAGATGGAGTGTGTGGGGAAATGTTGAGGTATGGTGGTGAGATAGTGATAGAATGGGTATGGAAAATGTGCAAACTAGCATGGGAGAAGGGGAGTGCACCCGATGACTGGAAGACTGGCATAATAGTCCCCCTATATAAGGGCAAAGGGGAAAGAGGAGTGTGTGGTAACCACCGAGGAATATGTCTTCTAAGCGTAGTAGGGAAGGTATACAGTAGGGTAGTGATTGAGAGAGTGAGAGTGAGAACGGAGAAATGGATAGGCGACGAGCAGGGAGGCTTTAGGAAGGGAAGAGGATGTGTAGATCAGATTTTTACCCTGAATTGTGTTGTGGAGAAGTATCTGGAGAAGAAACAAAAGGTGTATGTTGCCTTTATGGACTTGGAGAAGGCCTATGACAGAGTGGATAGAGAAGGTTTGTGGAAAGTACTTAGAATATACGGAGTAGAGGGCAAGTTGCTGAAAGCAGTGAAGAGCATGTATGAGGGTGCAAAGGCGGCAGTACGTGTGGAGAGTGAGCAGAGCGAGTTCTTTGACCTGAATGTTGGTTTGAAACAGGGGTGTGTGATGTCCCCGTGGTTGTTTACTGTATATATGGATGGAGTTATGAAAGAAATACTATCAAGAGCAGTGGATGTTGGTGTATCGCTGAAAAGGGAGGGAATTGAGTGGAAGCTACCTATACTGCTGTTTGCGGATGATACAGTTCTGATGAGTGATAATGAATGGGAGTTGCAGGGTCTGGTAAATGAGTTTGGAACAGTGTGCGAAAAACGGAATTTGAAGGTAAATACGGGGAAGAGCAAGGTTATGGTCTTCGAAAGGGGTGAAGTCACAGAGTGTGAGGTGAAGCTGAACGGTCAGGCTATGGAGATCGTCAACTCTTTTAAGTATCTGGGCAGTGTGTTGAGTAAAGATGGGACTATGGATGAAGAGGTGCGGGAGAGGGTACAACAGGGGAAGAGGGTTGTAGGAACGCTAAAAGCAGTAACAAGAAATAGGGTGGTCAGTATGGAAGTGAAGAAGTCCTTGCATGACAGTGTGGTAATCCCGACACTGACTTACGGAAGCGAAGCATGGACGTTGGTTGAGAGACTCAGACCAAGAGTGAGAGCAGTGGAAATGAATTACTTAAGGAGTGCGTGCGGAATTACATGGAGGGATAGACAGACTAATGAGGAAGTAAGAAGGAGGTGTGGTGTGGAGGTAGATGTGCTGGAAAGTGTGAAAAGGAACAACTTGAGATGGTTCGGCCATATGGAACGTATGGAAAGCGAGAGAATGACTAAGAGGGTGTACGAGAGCGAGGTGGAGGGACAGAGGGGGAGAGGTAGACCGAATATGAGGTGGAAGGATGGAGTGAGGAACTACATGAATGAAGGCGGTGCTGGTTGGGGGGAGGGGCGTCGACTGACTGGGGACAGAGGTGCATGGGGGCGGTTCGTTCGTGGCCACCCCTTCGAGGATCACGGCGTCAGGCAATAGATAGATAGATAGATACATTATAAAAGATATAAAAACATGAAAGAGTGTGAGCAGTACGTTGCTTCAAAGAAGCCTGCTCCAACAACTTAGTCCTCGTACATGAGGTGTTTGTTGTAAAGCGTGATACCTAGAATTAATACAAAAACCCCTCATCACTATTATTATTATTATTATATGAGATGCCGAAGTCTCCAACCAGGGTGCAGAAACACCATCAAGATGAATCCACACAAAACACCCGGAGGCACTGGAGAGAGACTACGGCAACTTAGGAAAAAATAAAAACATAATAATAATAATAATAATCTTCTGGTTACTTATATAGCGCCTGTATCTCCTCCTTCGAGGATTCACAAGCGCTTGGCTTTCTTTAGTCTACCAGAGACCATTACCCATCCCCCTTGCTCATGGGGAGATGGTAACCGCCGGCTGTATCCCAGAAAAACTTTTCAATCTGAGCGGGGATTGAACGCGAGACTTTCAAGATGGGAATCAGGCACGCTATCAACTGAGCCAGCCGGACGGCTAACATATACTGTATACTGTACATATACACATATTAAACACAGATAACATATTATGCAGTGGAGGATATCAGTATAAATATAATACAATAAAATAGAATAAAATAAGTTTAAAAATTAGAATTAATGCTGCAAAAAAGCATTAACTCTAGACTTAAAAATGGAGATATGAGCTGAATTGACTAGCTCATTTGGCAACTTATTCCACAAGTCACCCATGGCCGGCACAAAACACCGTGAAAACTGTGTAGTAGAAAAATTAACACGGCTCATGGCAAGATCATTAAGATTGCTTGTGAATCTAGTTGCACGAGCCCGGACATAGGGCCCAGGCAGAACCCCATGTAAGGGATGCTGAGGGTTGTTAAAAACTTTAAATAAAAGACTAAGGGCACCAACTTTACGTCGATGACACAGATCAAGAGACAAATGAGGTAGAATAAATTAAACTGATGGAATTTAGCGACCTGTCAAGCAACTTGAGATGGCAGTCAGCTGCTGACAACCAGACAGGTGAGCAGTACTCGAAATGTGGCAAAATAAAAGCATAAACAGACTTGATAACTGTGGCGTCACAAGCAAATGTTTTATAAACCTTGCAAAGCAGACCAATTTTTTGGGAAATGGAAGAGGAGAAAGAACGAATATGCTTTTCAAAAGTAAGTTTGGGATCAAGAGTAACTCCTAACAAATGCAGAGTATCCACATTCTCAATTTGCTCGCCAGAAACTTGTAGATAAGGATGGGGAGGATCCAAGGTACGAGATCTGCTGATGATAATGGAGTGTGTTTTACTAGCATTAAGTTTCATGCCCGAAAGTTCACACCATGATGTAATTTTGGCTAAATCCCTATTCAGAGCAGTAGCAATTACGTGTCGATCTATTGGTGATGGAATTGACGCATATAAAGTTGTATCATCAGCATAGGAGATTAGTTTATTTTCAAGCTCGGAACACAGGTCAGCAGTAAAAATAATAAAAAGCAAAGGCCCAAGGACACTGCCTTGTGGAACACCAGAAACAACAGTAACAGAAGGGGAATGACACCCATCAATGACCACAGACTGAGATCTTTTCGTCAAAAAATCTTCAAAGATCCTTAAAAAATTGCCACCAATACCGATGAGCTGTAACTTATACATAAGTGCTTTATGGTTGACTAAATCAAAAGCAGAACTAAAGTCAATAGCCATGACAGGAGACTCATGTCCCTGGTCCAATGAAGATTGCAAGTCATGGGCGAGTGCCAGAAGCGCATCACATGTACCCAGTCCCTTACGAAAACCAAGCTGTGAGTTTGGTATCAAATTATGACTATTACAATAAGTAATAAGTAATTTGGAACCCGGACTGAGCTCAGCTTGTTCCGTAGGTCCATTTATTGAGTCACTTTGACAATATCAATATCAGTACTTCTTAATCTAGTGCAGACTAGCATAGAAATTTTAATTACATATTTACAATGAGTGTAAACAATATTTATTATGTATAAAAAACATGAGCTTTTAAATAAGCGTTTCAAGAACATAAAATGATTAAACTAGTTCTAATAACTAAACATTGTTTTCCCTTGAGCTTCCTAGCTCGTATACATATATGTGGGCTTGGCCCGGCGTAAGCCATGCCTAACCTGCCCTGTATGAACTTGTATTCCTGCGGGAGGGGGGTTCTCTTCTGTACTGGGATCTACTTATTCCCCCCCCCCCCTTTTCTAAGCCAAAATGGGCGTACACATCACAGTACTAGTGCCGACCGTCTGGAATACAAGTAAATAAGCCCCCCCCCCAAAAATAAAACCCCACAGAGAGTGCCTACATTCGGATCTCGAGAAAAAGGGTTGGGAAGAACAAAAACCGGACTTTGTTAAAAGAGATAAACAAATGCAATTGATGTCCGCAAAGGGTGGGGGGGGGGGGGGGGGCACCTCTGCTGATCACCATCGACTCTAGCCAAAGAGGCATAGAGTGAGCACAATGTAAATACAAAGATTAAACTTCATAGCACCAGAAAATCAGCCGGCTATGCCAGGTCGTCCGCCGGGGGAGGGGGTAAGCCGTAAAGTGTTCCTAGCTTAAGAGGATCATGCAATACACATGCAATCACTTGGACGGAAGCCAAGGGTGGCTTGGCCATGTCCCCTCCGCCGGCGTTCGAGACTGCAAATGTAAGAACAATCGTAACGTAAACCTGTACTACTTAAAAAGAACATACTGAACTGAAACCGGTAAAACTTAAAGAAACAGTTTATTACTACTCCGAGGTCAGAGACAGCTCAGGGTCAGCGTAGCTGTCCAAACCATTTCTTAAAGATGAGAATGCACTAGGCTAAACAGTGAACTTGAAAAGGAGTGACTCCAGTTTCCTGTCATTACAGAGGGCGTCGGAGTTATAGAGAAAGTGGGAGGGGGAGCAGACAGGCGTGGCAAGCTGTTGGCGAAACTGACAGCAGGTCAGAGAGGGAACTATAAAATTCGAGGATTGCCAGCCACGCTGAATATGTCGAGGAGTTCTACTTTAGTATGAAATCTTTTGATTGGCCGAAAACTTGAGCCGTTGTCAGCTTGAACTAGAACGTCATGGTGCACCATCATGAGGAGAACGTGGTAGTAACAAGTGGGGACTTAAAAAATTTGAAGAAATTGAAAGCAAAGGGATGCGGGCATCCATTATGGTTGAAACCATCATCCGGGGACTGAAGGGAGAATGAGTAGCACACTAAAAATAGGGTGGAGGGGGATGGGAAGTAGAAAGCTGTTCCAACCCCGAGAAATGAGAGCATGGGCCTGCTGCTGAGCTGTCCCTGACTCGAGTAAGCGGGTTACAATAAAAAACCTTCAGATATGTGGGCACAACTCGCGTGAGTATAGGGAGAGGCAAAACTCCTGAATACCAATGTAGTGAACCTGCCCGCCAGGATGGAACCCTTCCACTGACGGCGGGAAGTCAAACAAAGGACCAGCCCTGGCATAGCTTAATATGCCCACAAAACACAAATGAGCTTAAGATGCCCTCAAAACACAAATGAACTAGAGAGAACCAATACTTGTTCGCGTTGTGCCGCACATATCGTACATTGGGGCCGCCCTGGGGATGTGCTTAGTGTAACTGAGGACAAAAAACAGTCCCAGAGGTAGCGCCACCCCAACTAGAGCATACATAGTTGCTGAACATTAATACCCCTTACCAAGGTCCGGGGGAGCTGTGTGCCGGCGGGCGGGTATATATCACAATTTGTCTGAGATGAAGTCAAAGTTAGTGAGAAGCCTTTTTCTTTACGTGTCCGCCCCTGGGTTAGCGGTGTTTGCATACTTCCCCTGAGCTGGTGATCACGTGCCTACTAGGTTTCGTTGTATCCCATTCCTTATTCAGAAGGTGGTATCATGTATGCACAGTGCCGGGGAAGGGAGAGCTTAGAGACTCGTTTCCCGGCGTGTGTTTGCTTGGGCCGGCGCAGTCCGGTCATGCAGAAGACATAAGGAGGCGCAGCCAACTTGTGGGAACAACCATTAATTCCAGCCTCGGAACCCTGTTGCACTAGCATGGCCGAGGGGGAGAGGAGGATGTAGGAAGAAAAGACTGACTATTAGTCATCGAAAGAATTTGTCTAGTAGCCGGGGCGGTGACCAACTGTCCGCCGGCAGCTGCACCACATTGGGGAGACCTTTAGTGCGGGGTCTCCCCCTGCAATTTACTCTATTGCGGGGTCTCCCCTTGCAATTTACACATTACCTTCACATCTCTCTCTGTCTGGTCATCAAAAAGTTTGGGGGTTAAGAACGGAGAGAACACAATTCTATAATAAGCATTTATAGGCAATCCCCGAGCCATACCAAGTCTGAGTAGCTGCCGTGATCTTACTGCCTCAAATAAGGCCGTTCGGATTTCGGTGATAGTACGAGCCGGGGAAAGGAGGAGATATTGTTGAAAGGCTTTGACCAATTCCTCCTTCTGCCGAGGGGGGTCCGGCACGAGTATAGCAAAAGCCAGGGCCGTATCCCTAGTTAAGAGGAAACTAATAAACTTTCGATGGGCATTATCTCTAACTAGAAATTCCCGTTGGAGTTCAATAGGTTCTGGAACAATGAAGGGCAGGGGAAAATCCCCTACTGTTAACTGAGGGGCTATGAGGAAATAAAAAAATAGGCAGCGGGACCCCACCCGGTTGTTGTCGTAGCCAGTCAAACTCGGTAATGGGGGGAGGTGGAACTGGGGACAAAGGGTTAGATGTAATATCTACCGCAAATTGCTGAAGCTCCCGATCCCACGTTACCCAAGGGCCATCGCCCACCTCACCCAGATCTTCAGCTCCCTTCGGTCTCGGAGGGGACCACATCTGTGAAACTTGAGGGAAGGCTCTTTCCACTGGTGAAGGGAATGACACCCATTAATGCCACAACGTTCATTACAATTAGGACAAAGAGGGGTGTCTGGGTAAGGGGGGTCCTGAACCGTGGGAACCGGCGGAAAGGGAGCCAGTTGGCCAGGAATATATACAAAATAATGGTAATTAGCAGGATCAGGTCTAGCAGAGATAGGGACCTGTAACACGTTACCCTGAGCATTTTTAGCTCTACAGACCTGCCGTCTGTTGACTTCTATTGCCCACTCTACCGGCACTGGGACCTCCCCGTGTGTCGACCTATGACCTTCCCCTTTTGACAAGGCCGTCACCGGAAGCCAGAGGTACCCTGGCTCCTTCAGGACTTGAGATTGTGCAAGTAACTGTGGTAAAATTGGGAGGCGGGCATAGCAGAGGAGTGAGTGGTAGGGGGAACAGTAGGGCCCGGCGGACTACTGGACCGTTGGGTCCTGGTCAAAGAAGGGGACATATATGGTTGAGTGTCATCGGAACCAACAGAACTATCCTGTCAGAAACCTTCAGCCCGGGAAACCACACTAGTGTCAATGCTACTGGAGGGGGACCTATGGGAGGTAGAGGCAAGAAACAAAGCATCCGCCGGTAATCCCTGATTGGGCCGACCGGCGGAAGGGGGAGTTACGTTAGAGGACTGTACATCTATAAACCCTGGGTTAATAGACGCCGGGGTTTGAGGGCGGATTACAATTTGTTCCGACAACGAACCTGGGATAGCACCTAAGGTCGTAGGCCGAAGCTCTTTCACCGTAGTGAGAGGAATCACTGGGATAATCGGCGTAGGGCCCGTAGTCAACGGTCGGGTGATTATGCGTTCAGTTTTCGCCCCGGCAGAGGAGGTGGACTGAAGGGGCCCGCCTTCATTGACATGAGTAGGGGGAGGCATAGGTAAACTCGTAGGTGGTCCCAGTGTCTGAGAGGGGGTTTGGCCGCATTTTATAGCACACTGACGGATCACCTTCTGTAATAAGTCATTTAGTTGGTCAGTCGTAAAACCTGGGGGTTTAGGACGTTTAGGGGGCCTAACCTGTTGGTTTGTATGTACTAGATTTGCTGTGTTTGACCTAGGGCTGGGTCCTAGTGCCTGACTGCTACTAGCTGTGGACGGTTGGCTCGAACTAATGGCCGGCGACTCTTGGTCGCGCGGCGTCGGCGGTTCCTGAGCGACCGTAAGGTGAGACCCAGTGTTACTGGGGACTAAAGCGAAACCTGGCTGGACCCTAGATGGTGGATGGGCCGCCGCTTAATGCTTAGTGGTCGTAACCGTGTCTAATGTAACGGAACAAGGAGACTGAGTAGGATTAAGAGCCCTATCGTCCTGAGGACTGTGTCTGTTAACTAAAACCTGTTTGGAACCTTGGAGCCTAACTTGTACAGATTTCCTTATTCTGGTGGCAGCTTGGGGATGGCCGGCGTCCGCCCCGAGGAGGCCGGGGAAAAACCCCGATGTTCCCGAGGCGGGCGCCAGAGCCACCGGCCGTGTCACTGTATGATCTACTTGCGATGAAGCAGGGATCTCTCTAGTTATCTTTAATACTGCGTGGAGGACTAGAGAGCCTGAGGATTTTGTCAGGTAGAAACTCCGAGCTGGCCGTTCTCCACAGGCGGCCCGCCGGTGGATCCGGGAGGACAGGTCCGTGACATTCCGGTGACACAGAGCGGCTCCTCTTGGATGGGGGAGAGGAGCTCTGAGCCGATGTTGTGGAGGAATTGGGAGATGCAAGGGTCAACAAGGGTATAGGGGGGTTCTGAGATTGGGGAGCTATGTGTTCATCAAATTAATATAACTGGACCACCCTTTACAATTCTGGATTATCACATGAAAGTTCTACGTTTGCTACTCGAGAAGCATATGCCGTAAACTTGGTCTTAATTTCAATTAGAGTGAGCAAACAAGATGTATCTTGGCCCGCGAGCCATTCCTCAAACAAGTCTGAACAGACTGAACGTGTGCGAGATGTCCACATGAAAGAAGTTTTATCTAAACATTTTATACACCAGATACACAGTCTATGCACTGGTACCGGGACAAGAATGCATGTGGGAGTTGAGCAGATTGTGGACAAGGGCATGATTACAGAGGCTCCTCTCCCCGGCGGGAACGTCGCAGTAGTAGGATGTCCTGGGGGTCGCCTGGAAAGATAAAATCTCCAGGAATCAATGCTCATAAGGATATACCGAGGGGGCCTCACACATCCTATCCCCATGGGGCAGGAAGAAACAGTAGGCCACGGCCTTCCTCTTTATTCCCACCGCTGAGGTTGTGCCACGCCTCCTCCCATGCCCCTTGTAAAACATGAGAAGAGGTGTACACTGCAGAAAGCTAACCCACGACATGTGTCATGGTTGGGTAAGCCAACTGGCGGCAGGCAGCAATGTGCTAAAGCAAACGCCGTAGCCCCCGCCGGTGCGTTTACCAATTGGGCCGCGAGCAACACGGGGTAAACTCCACACTATGAGAGCGCCGGCTCATGACCTAGGTCATAAGGGAAAAGGGCCTCCTGGCGGCGGGTATCAGCGTGTTATTAGAAACAAGCGCCACCCGCTGTCAGAACGTTTCAACACTAAGCCGCCGGAATGACAGTGTAAACATTAAAAAGGGGCCAGCGAGCACGCCGCAAACATGTGTTACACGGAAAAACAAGTTTCCGCCGGACCTGCAAGGTCACCGGAACGGGGAGGAAGAGGCGCCCTACCTCCCCCCGACAAAGCCACGACAAGGGAAAACAGAGAGGGACCCGGCAAACGCCGGCACGGCGGACCGAACCAAAAGCCGCAAAACAGAGGCCGGAGGGACAAAAAGGGGAAAACACTCAGAGAAAAGCACAACAACGAGAGAAACCACCTAACTCTCAAAGCAAACCCAGACGTAGGACACCTCCCAGGACCCCCGGAAAGTGGAACACTAACCAACAGGGAGTCCCAAGAACAAAGGGGATATAATAATTCACAACAAGAGAAAATAACGCTACCCCCCAAACACTAGATAACCTACAGGCTTAACCAGAAAGAAAAATGTCGAACGACGACATGAATGAATTATGAGAATAGAGCCAAAAAGGGCGAAGAGAATGCCCCCGAATGGGGCCCCTCAGCAGGCTCGGACGCCAGAAGCTCCCACAGCCACGTGTGACAATCTAAACCTGGCGCATCTGCAAAAAAACAAAGACAGGGTCCCACGACCCTAAACTGAACAAAGGAACAGCTATTAAACACTGAAAGGAAGCCTCCTAACTAAAGATAAAGCAAAAACTAAGGCGCATAGCAACAAGAAACACCACGCGTGTGGCGATAAAATGAACACAACAAGTCAGTGCCTAAACGTACCCTAATTTAACACTTCCTGCGGCCCAACAATAACACAACCCATGCTAGCTAGTCAAAACCCTGCTCACTATCTCCCGAATATATACAAATGAGTAAGGACTCACTAGAGGAGAGCGAACGTCGAATGAAGCCGGAACGCGGGGGCACATGTGTAGACAGTAGGCCCGCGAGGAAGAGAAGGACGAATTGTTGCGCTTGGCGAGAGGTGGTAAGAAGCCACAACACAAGAAAATCCACCGAATGTGGGAAGCTTGTTGATAACAGTGTTTAAGTGTTTAAAATTTTCCTTTTTTACTCTCTTGTTTTTTTATGAAAGTAAGTTTTTTCGTAGTGGGTACCCGATCTATGACGACACCATAAGAGAAGTAGTGTTGCACTTATGAAGATGACTCTTTTTTTTCTTCCTCGCGGTGGTTGATTCAAACGACTGACGTGGTGTTGATGGGAGACTATTATACTAATAGGCAACATCGTCAATGATGAATAAATACCTTCGCATGGCGGGATGTTTCAAATACCATAGCTTCGTCTTTCAAAGGTTAAAAATCTCTGTATATGCATCAGTCTTGAAAAACCAGGTGAACCGTACAGATTTGGAGCACCCCCATTAAAAAGTATGTACTGTATGGAACACCCCCGTGCATTATGCCCCCCCCCCCCCCGTCCCCCTAATACGCTGTCTCTCATAGTAGAGACTGAATGTTTGGTTGGTGATCTACCTTTTTAGATATCATTGTAGACATATGCTGTTCATCATTAAACATTAAAATACCCAAGTTAAGGATCACCACCGTACCAACTTGCCCAGTAAAAAGGAAAGAAACCGAAGGAGGGGAAACTAATCTAACCGACACCAGAAGGCAACATCATCAAGGAAAACGAAACAAGATGGACGAAGGAGAAACTAAACGAAAAATAACCAAGACAAAGGAGAGAGATACCAAGATCAAGATAACGAAAATGCCCAGGATACCCAAACTCCACCACACCGTAACAAGGGAAGACAGCAACAGAAACCAGGCACAGAATACCCGCACCGAGAAAGAAAACTCGCCTCCATCACGGAAGACCAACGCAGCATCAAAACCATGTGAAGGCAGTAAAACCCTAACAAGACCCACAGCACATAGTCGCCCAAAACCTACCTGTGCACCACTACACCTTACCAGACGAGATGCCAGAATTGCCACAATAAAACCTGATCTACCAACCACGCCAAGCATAACAATTCCAGTTCCCCACGAACACCACAAGGCCACGAAGAAGAAATTAGTATTTATTAGTGGCCCCTCCATCATTGACGATATGCCTATTAGTATAATAGTCTCCATTCAAACACCCGCGGGTCAGCAGTTTGAATCTACTGCCGCGGGGAAGAACAGAGTACTCGTCATAAGGGTAACGCTTATTCTCTTATGGAATCGTCTTATGATCGGGTACCCACTACGAAAAAACCTTCGTAAATTATAAAAAGAAAAAATATACTAAATAATTGTTATACTATAGCTTTCCATCTCGTAGATTTCTTGGGTGGGGTTCCTTGCCGCTGACTCCTGGTCCGCCATACTTCCTTCCCTTCCCCGCGGCCATACCGAGAGGTTGGGGGTCCCTGTGCTCGGCTTCATTCTTCGTTTACTCCCTTTCTAGTGAGTCCTTATTCATTTGTATATATCTGAGTTGTATTGAACAAGGTTTAGATTAGCTAGCACAGGCTGCCCCATTGGTACGCCCACAGGAAGTGTTAAAATAGTGTACTTGTAACAGGCGCTTCGGTTTCACCAGGTTCTGCGCATCATGTTATTTCTATGTTTTGTCTTTTGCGCCTTAGTTTTGCTTATCTGTTAGCTAGGAGGCTACTTCGACGCAAGTTTATGCTTCATGCCGTCTGTCAGAGGATGTTGCATTATTGTTTTAGCAGGCGCTCTGGTTTAAGGGTTGCCACACGTGGTGTGGAATCTTCCAGAGTCCGAGTCTGTGCGTGGGCCCCTTTCGTGGGCCTCTTCACTGCTTGCTGCTGCTGCTGGGTCTTCGGAAGCTTGGGGAACTGCCGGGTGTGCTGTTTTCTTCGAGCCTGTGGCCAGCCTCAGTAGGGGTCTCCGGGTAAGGCTAGGAATCATTCATTATGAATAATTTATTTCATGTATGTCCTAGCCTATGTGTTTTTTTTCCCTGAGTGTTGCATGTTATAATTTACATGTTAAGAGTGAATCAGGAGATGTCCTGTGGTGTGGGGGTTGTAGGGGTGTCTGCCTTTCTCAGATAAGTCAACTCTCCTGTTTTTGGTTCGTTTTTCCTGCCGCTTTCAAAGCCAGCTGTGCTCGTCCGGCGGACGGGCAAAGAACTTGCCAAATTGACCCCGGCATGGTATGGTAAACCACGAACCTTCCGGCGGAAATCCGATTTCCTTAAGGGGGTAAAATCTCGGTCCACCGAGGGAACTCGCCCTGACTGTTAGCCTCACGTGGCAACTTAGTACACCCGGCGCACAGTGCCAAAAGGAAACTCTGACCGGGTCAGTGATAACAGACTGCGTGTACCTTTACTATCTATCTAGTCCGATTAGTGGTTAGTAAAACGCTAAGAGTATCAAGGGCCAGTGACACTTTGTCACAGGTAAGTAGTTCTAATCATTGGAGAAATCAATGTGGTTCTCATAGCCAAGGCCAAAGGAAGGTTAGAGTAGCAGTGGCTATAGCTAATTTTCCGGCGGACTTGTGGTAGGATGTGTTAACACCAAACAGGTTATCCTTATGAGCATTGATTCCTGGAAATTTCTATTTCCAGATCACAACACTACAGTAGCAGCACCGGTGGCAAGTGAGTGAGCCTATTACGGCGCAGGGGGGGTCCCAGCTCCATTATGCCTCGGTTTAACTTTTGCTCTACGCCTACCTGTTGTCTGTTGCCAGTTTTTGTGCACCAACTTTGCATTAAATGCGTTAAATGCCTCGATCGTTCAAGGGGTTTATGGGTAACTAGGAAATGTGCCGTGTGCCTAGACCTTAAAACGGCTCTTTTTGACAAGAGAGACCTTTCATGCCTGGCGGCTCTTAAAGAGATTAAAAATGTGTTTAATAGCGATGCAAAGGATGTGGCCCATAAGGCGTTACATTGTAACGATGAGGCATTATATGGGAACACCTGGTTATAAAATCCCCTTTAGTCAAACCGCCCTCGGCTAAGTCAACTAACCAAAAAGCGAAAACTAAATCCTTGTCGAAAGAGTTGGTGAGTAGTTCTTGTAGCGACAGCGAGAGTATCGAGGAGAACCCCCCTGACCGGAAAAAGAGGAAACGGTCACCTTCATCCAGGCGCAAGTCCCGGTCTAGATTTAGGTCACCCCCTAAGCAAAACTGCCATTCTTCGGTCGAATCAACTAGATCAACTAAACGGCGGAGGGAAGACTCTGACTCATCAGCAAAACAATCACGGTCAGGTCATAGTAGTGCCCGGTCGGAGGTCTCTGAACCGTCCCGCCAACCTAAACCGGAGTCGCGGCCACTTCCCTCCACCTCTACCTCCACGTCAACCACCCAAATGGGCGGTAGGGAGGTATGGGCGGAGGGGACTGAGTCGGGCTCGAGAGTGGCAGAGAGTCAATCCTTGAGTGTTTTACTAGACTTTAATTTTGCAATACCAAAACTAACTATGTACCTCGTAGACCTACACCGATTGTGTCCACTAGGGGTTTAGCAGATAACTATAGAGGTTCTCAGATTTGTGTACGTCAGACGTATGAAAACTCTCAGATAATACCAGACTCCCAACCACGGTCTGGAGGCAATCACCTTCACGGCTAAACCCCTCTAGTGATAATCTTGTGCTGACGGGGTAGGTTATTGACTTAGACACACTCCCCTCGTCTGTCCCTGACCTGGTTTGGCCACAGGATGACCAGGCACCAGAAACACGGCAGCGCACGCTGGAAGTGGTAGATTTAGTGGGAGACCCGGAGGACGTAGACCTGTCCTCGGCCCAAGTGAACAATGAGGAAGAGTTGGAAAGTAGCTCCCAATCTTCAAGGGGATCCCACAGCAAGTGTGTAACCACAGAGGAACTAAATGACATTCTTCATAAAATTATGCAACAATATGTTCCTACATCAAGTCCATCCACTAGTACACCCCAGGTTGACACACTGGTAAGGCCTTTAGAGCCTACCGTTATTAATGCTCCCCAGACTTCTTTACCTTCACTTGTAAACCCGGCATTGACCACGGCAAGTAGCACGATAGTGCCAGCCTCCTTGACGACTTCTAAAATCCGAGTAATTAATCACGGACGTGACTCCTCCCCCTCTTCACAAAACCCCACAGAGGAGAGGCCCTATGCCTCTCCTCTACGGACTGGACTGCTCATGGATCCCAGCAGTTGCTCAGAAACCCCATTTAGCTTGTCAGACTGTGTCGGGGGACCTTCCGGTACCTAGTGATTCGACCATTGAAGTTAATAAGAGTATGAAGCTTAGGGCCAAAGATGCTGCAGGGAATTTATTAGATGTTATTATTAAGGCAATTCCTACTGTTTATGAGGCTGATTTCTTCGTATACTTTGCATCACCGGCTTTAACCCCTGCCTCAGCTGCATGACTATTTGCAGACTGGAACCGGACGGACGGCATGAACGACGTCAAGTCACTCAATGCACTAACACCGGAATTGGATACAATTCCGGCGCTCGACCTGGGCAACAATCCAGTCCTGCAGGTGCAGGTCCGTGGGATGATTGGGTAGTAGAGGCGCAACAATTCGCGGCCACCATTACTTCCAAATCTTCACATCAGGTCCCTCAAGAAAACCATTTATGGGCTTCACTTTCAGTCAATAAGACCGGGGGAGTGTCTCAAGATTTGTTGACCTTCTTAGCAGCTCCCAAATTAGTACTTTACGTATTGCAGGAACCATTCTGCACTCCCCCGCCAGCCCACTTGGACCGAGATTTTAAGTTACGTAATAAAGCACTTAGACTTTTTTCTCAGTACCTAGTAAGCCGCCAAATTGCCCAATCTCTCATGAGGACCATTAATGCCATAGCTGATCAGAATGTACGGAAGGCCACGGAACTTTCACGGAGGCTTCTGTTACAAAACTCCATTCAATCTCTATAGGGGATATAAGGACAGCGATCATGGAGGCGGTAAGAGCTCGCCAAGATTTAAGGGTTTATTTAGTAAAGAAGCTGCCGGACGAAGTAGGTCGCCGGGCAACTCTTTCCCCTGTACTGACTGCCTCCTTACTAAATCCAGACATGGAGTGCAGTGTTTAACATGGTAGACATCTACCGACAGAGTACCTCACAGCCACGGAAGGAGCCTTTTCAGAAACCTTACTCTAAGCCAAAAGGCGGGAATAAGCCTCAGACTCCTAACACCAAACAGTCGTTTCGAGACTCTAGAACTCCCCAACAGCAGGGAGGTACTCAACACAGACATAGACGGTAAACAGTCAGGCAAGTGGGACAACAAAGGTAAGTCTCACCACAAGCCTAACCAGGGGTCGACGTCTGCCAAACCCAGCCAGCAGTCTCGTCCCAAAACACCACCACCACCAAAAAACTAGTCAGTCACACTCTCTCTCTCCTGGGGCCTATCGCAGGCGAGCTGGATCCGAGAGCAGTCCAACCGAGTGACCCCAGTACAGAAACTGAGTTGTTCCAGGCATGCCGCAGGGCCTGGCCCCGGCGAACTTGGGCCCGGACAGTGGTAAGCAAGGGCATCACTTGGCGGTGGCTCCGACGACCTCGTTTACATCAAACTCAAGAGTTCAATCAAGTTTCTTTAGAGGTGGAGTCACTAGTCCAGGAGATGATTCCCAAGCATGTCATTGTCCGGGTAGATCCAACTTGCCATGTTTTCACCTCCAGACTTTTTCTTGTGCCAAAGAGGGACAGTGTGCAGATGCGACCAGTTCTAGATCTCTCGCATCTGAACACCCATATTCACAATTCACCCTTCAGGATGCTCACAGTGAATCAGATCAGGCTCACACTTCCGCCGCAAGGTTGGATGTGTTCTCTAGATCTAAAAGACGCCTATTGGCATGTCCCCATAAACGAAAGGTTCCAAAAATTCCTCGCCTTGAGGATCAGACGAGAGACTTACGTCTTTCAGAGACTACCCTTCGGGTTGAACCTAGCACCAAGAATTTTCACAAAATTAGTCCGGCAAGCCCTGATGCCTCTACTAGCTCAAGGGATCAAGGTGATGTGGTATCTAGACGACTGGCTGGTGGTGGCAGAGTCAGAGAGTGTATGTCAAATCAATGTGAACAAAGTGATAACTCATGTACAGACCCTAGGGTTCAAGGTCAACTTGGCAAAGTCTCTCCTTGTCCCCACACGGAAAATCCAATGGATAGGACTGGTCTGGGACACGGCCAATCTAACTCTTACTCAGAGTGTGGACAATCGCAACAGGTTCCGCAGGAAACTGTTTAGTTTCCTCCACAGTCTGAATACGACGAGAACGACGTGAGAGTCCTTAGACGGTTCTCTCAATTGGATCCAATTAACTGTAAAGTTGGGCCGGCTGCAAGTAAATCCTGGTCCAGATGAAATTCCTCCAATAGTACTTAAGAATTGCTCCTTGGTGCTCGCTCCTGTATTGGCAAAAATGTTCCGTCTGTGTACTCATACCTCATGCTTCCCAGTACCCTGGAAAGAAGCAAACATCCATCCAGTTCCTAAGAAAGGTGCCTCTTCAGATCCATCAAACTACAGACCAATAGCTATAACTTCCACTCTTGGTAAAGTCTTTGAAATTATATTAAATAATCACATAATTAAGCATCTTGAGAATAATAAATTAATCAGTGATAGGCAATATGGTTTTAGACGATGTCGATCAACTGCAGACATTCTTTGCCTTCTTACGCATCCAATCAACCAAGCTACAGACCAACATGGTGAAACACATACAATAGCACTGGATATATCAAAGGCATTTGATAGAGTCTGGCATCAATCCTTATTGTCGAAGATGTCACACTACGGCCTTGCATCATTAGTTCCACTAATTTCTTCTTATCTTCATAACAGAAAAATATGTGTAATGGTAGATGGCCTTAATTCTCAATTTCACTCAATAAATGCTGGTGTTCCCCAGGGATCAGTTTTGGCCCCAACTCTGTTCCTCATTCATATCAATGATCTCATATCTACCACTCATAATCTAATACATTCCTACGCAGATGACTCAACACTCCACAGTTCCTTCACATTTACCAATTCTTTCACCCAACCCGATCTTATAAATTCAAAAATAAACACTGCAATTTCTCTGAACCAGGACCTTTCTAGAATTAATGAATGGGGACAAGAGAATCTAGTTTCCTTTCATGCACAGAAAACCAAGTACATTCAATTTTCTAACCGACAGAATCTCACTGACTCCCATATATTTTTTAATGATGTAAATATTCCCACTTCCCCTAGTATTGACATTCTCGGTGTAACATTAACTACTAACTTGAGCTGGACACGACAACAACGGCCACCTTTCGAAATTTCTACAGAGATAAAGACATACACCCAAACACATTTGGATTGCAAAATGTTACACCAAAATACACTTTTGACGAGCTGTCTAACCTAAATGTACATAAAAGCACAGGACCAGACAAAATTCCTGCCAAATTTCTACGAGATGGAGCCATTGGTATAGCAGGCCCCCTAACTCACATCATCAACTTGTCAATTAACACCAACACTGTACCTGCTGAACTGAAGGAAGCTATTGTAACCCCTCTATTCAAGAAAGGAAATAAACTAGAAGTTGGTAACTACAGACCAGTTAGCATATTATGTATTGTATCTAAAATCCTTGAAAGAGCGGTATACACCCAAATTGAACACTACCTCAAACAAAATGATCTATTCTATAAGTTTCAATCAGGTTTCAGATGCATGTACTCGACAGACTCCTGTCTCATCCACTTAACGGATCACATTCGTAAAGAAATGTCTAAAGGTAACTACACCGGTATGGTTCTTCTTGATCTACAAAAAGCGTTTGACACAGTAGACCATGATATCCTATGTAATAAACTACAAGCAATGGGCATAGGATCTGTGAACTGGTTTAAATCTTATCTTAGTGGTAGAACCCAAAGAGTCAAAATTGATGATAATATATCTGATCCTATGCCAATTAACTGTGGGGTCCCGCAGGGAAGCATCCTTGGTCCCTTACTCTTTCTCTGTTATGTGAACGACATGGAACTGAGCGTCTCATGTAAATTATTACTGTATGCAGACGACAGCGTGCTCCTGGTTTCAGGAAAAGACCCAATAAGTATTGCCGCTTCACTTTCCAAAGAACTAGAATCATGTAGTGAATGGCTAGTGGACAATAGACTATCTCTTCACCTGGGCAAGACGGAAGCCATCTTATGTGGAACAAAACGCAAACTGAAAGACATTGTGGGCTTCTCGGTCAACTGTAATGATATTCCTATAACAACAGTGTCACAAGTTAAATATCTCGGACTAAAACTGGACGCGAGTTTGTCAGGTGAAACAATTTTGGAATCTATCCTGAGTAAGTGTAGAGCACGTATAAAATACCTGTATAGACAGGTGGGATGCTTGCCCGCGGCGACCAAAAAGACCCTCTGCCAAGCGCTTGTTCAATGTCATTTTGACTATTCTGTGTCATCCTGGTACTCTGCATCATCTAAATCAGCACAGCACAAACTTCAGGTCACTCAAAATAAAATGGTTAGGTTCATGCTGAACCTAGGACCCAGATCACATGTTGGCCAGGAACAACTTCAGTCACTAGGTATGCTCAATGTCGCTGACAGGGCCAAACAAATCAGGCTCACTAATGCCTTCAAAATTTTCTATGACAGAGCTCCAGAGTACCTAAAGAATGATTTTGTTAAAGCAAATGAGAGGAGTGGACATAATACAAGAAACAGGATGTTTAATGTTAAGGTCCCGAGAATCCAAGGACAGGGTAAGCAAACATTCTTCTTCACCGCCATCAAAGACTGGAACGACCTACCCCAGTCAGTCCGTGAAAAGAGAACACTGTATTCCTTCAGACGTAGCCTGAAGGAACACCTGAACCGGACAGCTGCGAGAAGGGAGCACCAAGCTTATGTCTACTACTAAATGCGACATAAGAGATAGACAAACCAAACTGAAATGATTACTGATTACGGATTACTGATATTTACTATAGGATGTAAGGTATCTTAAAATAACCCCCTAGAAATACTTTTTCTAAAGTATCCATTTCTTTATCCTCCCCTTTTTTCCCCAGCTAACCTAATCCCACAAGGACCCCAATGGAAATACGCCTAACGGCCTTATTGGGCTATCCTTAGTTGGAATTATGCAAGGCTGGTACATGTCATATTTGTAACAAACTATGTGGTACCAACTCTGTAAATTGCTAACTGAATAAATATTATTATTATTATTATTATTATTATTATTATTATTATTGACACATTATGTTAGAAGCATTGCTAAGAATGCCTCTAAAAAACTGGGACTCCTGTACAGAGTTCGAGAATTCTTCACTGACGAGCAGTTGGCCGTGATATATAAAAGTCATGTGCGTTCTCAGATGGATTACTGTTCACCTCTGTGGGGTGGAAGTGGAGTGGTTGCATTGAGGCAGTTGGACAAAATTCAAAATAAAGCTATTAGATTAATCAATAACCCTGCAATCACACAGGACCTTCCTACATTATCCATACGAAGAAACGTTGCATCCCTTGCATTATTCTACAGATATTTTCACAGCAATTGTTCCGAGGAACTTGCTTCAATTGTGCCGCCTCTCCACATCTTTCCCCGTAGAACTAGGGCAGCTGAGAGCGCCCATGAATTTACACTTTCTCCTCCACAATGCAGAACTTCTGCTTATCAGAATTCATTTATCCCCAGAGCTACTACTCTTTGGAATTCACTTCCCTCGAATTGCTTTCCACAAACTTACAATCTACAAATGTTTAAATCCAGTTGTTACAAACATTTTATGAATGGAGGATGCCTTTAGGCACATGGACCTTTTTGTTTTATCTGTGTTTTTCCTTCCTCCGTTCATTGTCTCTTACAAAAAAAAAAAACAAAAAAAAAAAACAAAAAAAAAATAATCATGGAAGGAAATTTACAGATTCTTCCCACTTTTGCCGGCGGGAGAATTATGGACCATTCCTCCATTAATTCACAACTTACTGTCGGTCTGGGCAAAGAAGGAAACATTACTCTCGATCATGACATGGGTTTCTCCTCCGCCTACAGTATGGGTAGACACAGATGCTTCAGGGACAATAGGCTGGGGTTATCAGTCAAGCCTAGGCCACCAGGGGCAAGGGCTGTGGTCCAAAGACACAAACTTTCATACAACCCAACAAGAGCTCTTAGTCCCTCTGTTTTTCCTCCAAACTCACGGCTCTTCATTACAAGGCAAGTCAATCGCGTTTCGAATGGACAATTTGAATGCAGTCCACTGCATTCAAAAGCAAGGGTCAATGAGGTCTCGAAAGTTGTTGGAATTGTTGGAACAGATTTTTGCTCTAGCCGAATCGCTGAACATTCATCTACACGCATCTTATCTCCCAGGCGTGGCGAACGTCTGGGCAGACGCCTTGTCCTGGAGACAGAGCACCTCAGTAGAATGGGCAATCAAACAAAACATCTTCAACAAGATGATTGCAGGCCCATATCGTCCACAAGTGGACCTATTTACGTCAGAGAGCAACCAGACTCCCTCTCTACCTGTCCCGCCGGGAAGTAACTTCGGCGGGAGGGCCCGACGCATTGTTAAAGGACTGGAACAGGTGGACTTCCATCTATCTTTTTCCGCCTCCAAACGCTTAATCACTCATGTGTCAGGTAGTTCACAAACTACGGGGTTACCGGGGCATGGTCTCTATGATCGCGCCGCTATGGCCGGCTCAGACGTGGTACCACCAATTGAAGACATGGTGCGAGAACCCGGTATTACTCCCGGTCTCGTCCTTCCACTTAGAAACAATTGGCAACCTAGAGACCTCGCTGACTTTTGCCTTATGGACATTCAGAATGCCAAATGGCTAGCTCAATATGGAGAGAGCGTTATAAGTAAATTTCTTAACCAGTATACTATGTCTACCAGGCAACAATACCAATCACATTGGAAAACGTTCACTACCTGGATAGTAGAGACAGCGCAAACAGACACCTCAGTTGCTCTTATCTTTAAATACTTAGATTATTTGTTTGAACAGAAGCGCTTTTCAGTAGTTACTCTAAAGAATCACTTGTCAGCCATTAGAACTCCTTTCTTCAACCTCACAGGTCTATCCATACCACAGGCAGAGGAAAAGGGCTTCATGAGGGCATGTTTCAAGCTTCGCCCACCACCACGCCAGCTTATGCCTACCTGGTCGCTAGACAAAGCCTTGTCGTTGCTTCACTCACGTAAATATAACCATGCGCCAGACTTTGACCCAGTATTAAAGAAGGCTGTATTCCTGATGGCTCTGGCGACAGGTAACAGGGTATCTGGGCTGGCGGCGATGAGCAACGAACCCAACTGCCTCAGGTTTGGGAGACTGAACGAACATGTACAAATTGCTCCGTCTCCCACGTTCATTGCAAAGAATGAACATTGTGATCATGTATTCTCAGAATTCACTGTCCCGGCGTTAAAACGCTGGCACACTCATCATCGTTTATGCCCTGTGCATGCTTTACTTAAGTTTATGAGGGTAGCACAACCTCGAAAACCAAGCTTCCTATGGGTCAACCGGACAGGTAATCGCGTCACGAGACGAAGTTGGCCTCTTTACTCGTAGAGGTAATCAGAGAAAGTAATCCCGGCGTATTGGGTAGGGCCCATCATATAAGGAAATGGGCCGTTTCTCTTAGATTCATGCATAATTATTCTGTTGAGGACATAGCTAATACAAAGCTGTGGGCGTCCAACAATACTTTCTTGATGCGATACCTGTCGGTGGCCCTGGATAAACCAAAGCTAGCCTGTGTAGCTTTGCGGCAACGGGTCTAGTAGTCCATGTGCTATTAATAGTTAAGGGCTAATCTTAAGGTGAAAAAGGAGGGGGGGGGGGGCTAGATAGCTCAAGGACCCCTAGAGCCCCCTCGCCGGATATTGTGATAAGTTCATGAGCTGTGATACTTAATAGCCGAGCTGGTTCTACAGCTCAAATTTTTATTTTATTTGAGAAGATGTATTTTAGTACAAATATAGTATAAATATTATGTACAAACTATCATAGAATGTACAAATAGTTTTAAGGCCAGAATATTCCAAAGAATTATGGTTCTAGTCATATGTTTGTAGGGAATAAGTATATGTCCCCAAACAAATTTAGACGGGTTGCGAAGTGCAAATCCAGTCACATTAAGCAGATATTCTTTGAAGTAACGCACTGCTTTCCTTTCTTTTTTTATTATTGTATGTAAACAATAAAGACTTGTAATTGTTATATGGGTCCTTTGTATCTTCCTGAGTTAATTTGATAGTGTATTGATATAATATTGTCACGAATGTCCCCATCCAGTCTTGAGATATCAGGCATATCGTCAATGATGGAGGGGCCACTAATAAATTATAGGTTTGATTCCCGGAGGGAAGTAATGAAAATCTAATATTTAGTAGGGGCCCCGTAATCATTGACGATGTAGGGCCCTCCCAGCCATCCCCTTCCCATTCGCTTGATGTCTTGAGTTTGAGTCTTAATATATCAGTGAAAGAAGTATGGCGGACCAGGAGTCAGCGACAACGAACCCCACCCAAGAAATCCACGAGATGGAAAGCTATAGTATAAAAATTATTAAGTATATTTTTTCTTTTTATATTTTACGAAGGCTTTTTCGTAGTGGGTACCCGATCATAAGACTATTGCATAAGAGAATAAGTGTTACCCTTATGACGAGCACTCTGTTCTTCCCCGCGGCGGTAGATTCAAACTGCTGACCCGCAGGTGTTTGAATGGAGACTATTATACTAATAGGCATATCGTCACTGATTACGGGGCCCCTACTAAATATTAGGTTTACATTACTTCTCTCCGGGAATCAAACCTATAGTACAGTCAGAGGCACAAGGACCAACATGGACGCACTACCAAACCGTTTCTCTTCAATTTTGATCCACAAATCTCACAGACCTACCAGCCCACAAAACACACCCACTAAAAATCACACATTACCTACACACACCCTGACAACACTCAGAATATCATCCGCCACTAACACAAATCCCACCTCCACACATACGATTTTGACACATCCTCTTACCCCAAGTACTTTCGCGTCCGCAAGTAGAGATAAAACCCCTCAGGTCACTGACCAGGTCATCACTTGCTCTCACACCACGGACAGAGCAACAACTACCACCTCTACCTGCACCCGCCCTCACCACTCGTTACCCACCATGTCTCCGAACACGCCCTACATCGCGAAGGTAAAATGGAGTGCTGACCAGGACAACTTCTACAAAATTAGTTTTGTCGACGAAGCCCAAACAACAGCAATAATCGCAGAGAAACCATCATTCTTATCAGTATTCACCAACCCTCAACATGCTCCAGACCAACTCTCAATTGACTGGTGGACATACCTTCAAACCCTTCCAACCTTCACGCAACACGGGGAAATATTTTGTTTACAGCTCGAGTCACGGGGCCGTGACTTTAACTCCCAAGAGGGAAATAAAATACCCAAGTTAAGGACCACCACCGTACCACCAACGCGGCATCAAAACCACGTCTATCTATCTATCTATTGCCTGACGCCGTGATCCCTGAAGGGGTGGCCACGAACGAACCGCCCCCATGCACCTCTGTCCCCAGTCAGTCAACGCCCCTCCTCCCAACCAGTATCGCCTTCATTCATATACTTCCTCACTCCATCCTTCAACCTCTCCTTCGGTGCACCTCTCCCTCTCTGTCCTTCCACCTCGCTCTCGTACACCCTCTTAGTCAATCTCTCGCTTTCCATACGTTTCATATGGCCGAACCATCTCAAGTTGTTCCTTTTCACACTTTCCAGCACATCTACCTCCACACCCCACCTCCTTCTTACTTCCTCATTCGTCGTCTATCCCTCCATGTAACTGCGCACGCACTTCTCAAGTAACTCATTTCCACCGCTCTCACTCTTGGTCTGAATCTCTTCCCGAACGTCCATGCTTCGCTTCCGTAAGTTAGTGTCAGGATTACCACACTGTCATGCAAGGACTTCTTCACTTCCATACTGACCACCCTATTTCTTGTTACTGCTTTCAACGTTCCTACAACCCTCTTCCTCTGTTGTACCCTCTCCCGCACTTCCTCATCCATAGTCCCATCTTTACTCAACATACTGCCCAGATACTTAAAAGAGCTGACGATCTCCATAGCCTGACCGTTCAACTTCACCTCTCACTTTGTGACTTCACCCCTTTCGAAAACCATAACCTTGCTGTGGTAAACTATCAATGGAAGTTAAATATTACTAAGCTATAATGAATCAAATAAAATCAATCTAAATGAAAACTACTCTATATCTAAATTGAATTCAATCTGAAACAAGCTAATTTATATCCAAAGGTCTCACATAACAAATGTATATATAGGGTAAGATTATAAGGGTTAATATTAGCCAGGAATTAACTCACCAATAGTTCCACGTGGCAATGAGGCAAGGGAGAACGTTTTACCCAATATGGCGGTGGACAATGGGGAACGAGACTTCGGTCCCATGACACGAGTCAAGTTAAAGAAAGAATAAATGATTACATGGGAATGGACATGATTATATAATGTATGCTTATCTATCAGTCAGTCATGATGTCGATGAGAGCGTCTTGGTGGTGTAGCTGAGTGTGTGTGTATTGTGATTACAGGCACAAAAGCACGATCAACTGAGGGCGGAAAATTAGATGTTAACTGGTTGGTGTTCGTGAAGGCTCTGGCGTACCTGAAAAGCACACCTTGCTGCCTTGGCAAACCGCCAGGAGCCCAAATTATCGTACCGCATTTAGGTTGCTCTATACGATAAATTATATTAATATATACGATAAATTCATATATACTACATAAGACCATGGCAATATTGCTTAATAGCATATTAGGCCTTTTATAACTTCACTTATTTACAATCTTATAATATACGATCTACTCATCCTACGTCGTGCTGTAGGAGAGATCGTGACGTCACAGAGACATAAGAGATCACAAAAGAGTCATATTCTATCGTATTTATACGATACACTCCCCCCACAAAAAAGACCTGAACCCCACCTTAAACCTAAAGTTGCCCAGAGGCTATCTTCTGACGCCACAAGTCGACGGCGCCAGCAGCAGCGCGTCTGGGACGCGTCCCGGTCCGAGCATGATCACCATCAGTAAGAGGTGAGTCGTTCCTTTGAGAATCCTCGGACCCAGCAATAACAGGTGGAGCCTCAGATTGCAATGCGGAATCGAGCTCCAAAGCGTACAAACGTGCGATAGGACGAACAGTAGTTCCAGTGGCTGTCTTCAATAGCGCCACCCGCTCTACAGAGTCTGCCCCCTTGTATACCTCCAATACGCGGCCTAATTTCCAGTATAAACGAGGACTATCTTCTTTAATTAAAACAACTTCACCAACTGTAGGTGCCGTTGGTCTACCAGAGGGAGTAACACTCCTTTCCCTCAATGCTAGCAGATATTCACTAATCCACCGTTTCCTAAAATCCTCGATTATCCTGGATATATACTGGTATCTCTTAGACACCGCTACCTCAGAGTACAACGAGGGATCCTCTAACTCTACTATGGACTGAAAATCAGATGGAAACGCAGTCAATGGTTTTCCATATAGCAAGTGAGCTGGCGTTAATGGTAGTGGTTCTTGCAGGTCGGTGTACACATATGTAAGCGGGCGATCATTCACGACTGCCTCTATCTCTGTGAGGACTGTCGTCAACTCACTTTTCTTTAATAGAGCACGTCCTACAACCGCTCTTAGTCCTGACTTTACTATGCCGACACATCGTTCCCACATTCCACCAAACCAAGGTGCCTTAACTGGAATGAACTTCCATTCGCACTTCTTCTCTCCCAAAAAAGTGATAACAGTAGGATCACTACTCATATCCTTTAGATATTTTGATGCTTGGACATAAGTGGGAGCATTGTCGCTAAGAATGAGTTGAGGGAATGAACGACGGGCACAAAACCGTCTGAACGCCAGCATAAATTCTTCGCTAGACATATTATCACATAGTTCTAGGTGTACCGCTCGAGACGTCGCACAGGTAAACAATAATATATAAACCTTCTCATGCTCCCTCGTCTTCAATGCCCCTGTGTAATCTAATCCTACCGCTTGGAAAGGTTCTACGTGCTTTACACGGCATTCAGGTAGAGGTGGAGCTGGTCCAGTTGCATATGGTTTACCCTTTAGTCTCTGGCATATTACACACTTTCGTACTACGCGTCGAGCTACTTGTCAAACCCTGGGTATCCACCATGTGAGACGTAAATTTGATATAATATGACATACTCCGTAGTGTTTTACTTCCCTATGTGCACGTATGATCAATAGATCAGTAACGTGATGTCTTGTTGGCATAAGTATAGGTCGGTTTGTGCCGTCTGGTACACCCGACCACTTCAGGCGACCCTCACACCTGATGAGGCCATTGTCTAGGTGCAACCGTAGTTGACGCACTATATTAGGCATTAATGTCTTATTCGAGCTTTTCAAGGATTCTAATTCATTGGAAAAGGTTTCTACTTGAACCCATTTGATCAAAGTTACTTCAGCTGCTTTAAATTCACGAGCATCAATGTTGTGACCCCTGTTGCAGAGTTGGCCCGTTACTTTAAGCTTGAGATTGGATACATATCGCAACACCCAAGCTACAACTCTGACTAGTTTATTATAGTCGCCGAATCTTGCCCACTTCATGATAGGACCCGGTGGCTCATTTGGTTGGGCTGTAACTGCCACTGTTTCCAGTGGCAGAAGTCCCTCACCAACAGCATGCCATATCGTCCATTCACTTTCATGGAGCAGCCACTTTGGACCATGCCACCACAATTCGGACTTCATTAACTGGCTAGCCGTTATACCCCTAGTTATGAGATCACTAGGGTTTTCCTTTGTATTTACATAATGATAAGCAACGTCTGGCAAAAGGGCTCTAATCTCATCTACCCTATTCCGCACATAAACTGGCAGAGACTTCTTGCTATGTATCCAGTTGAGTGCGACCTGACTATCGCACCATACATGAACGATTTCAATATTTAATTCGCTCTCGTATGCTGCGCGTACATGTTGCACCAGACGTGCTAATAGCAGCATGGCAGTCAATTCCATTTTAGGGATAGTTACCTTTTTAACCGGGGCTACCTTGGCCCGGGCTGTAACTAAATGTGCCCCAAATGAAGTAACAACATATATGGCTACCCCGTATGCCGTGGCACTAGCATCGCAAAACGTGTGTAACGTAACGTCACCGAACGCCGCCACTTTACGAGGTATAGGTTTAGTACATAGGATGGCATATTCATTCAACAACAATGTCCCTTGGTCATTCAGGTCCTCAGGCAAACTGTCATCCCATCCTATCTTACGTCTCCAAACTTCCTGCATTAGAATCCTAGCTCTTATGGTAACAGGTAATGCTAGACCCAAAGGATCAAAAAATTGCGCAACTTTGCTCAACAGACTTCTTTTGGTGTGCGCTCCTGTCTGCTGAGCAAAAGACCTAGTTTGAAAAGTTAGTATGTCATGTTTAGGTTGCCAGATCATCCCCAAATATCTGGACTTTTCCTGGGTAAACTAACTTTATATTGCTTGTCTGAGGCACAGTAGCACACAGACTCGTCAAACCTTTGTAGCGCAACTTCCGAGTCATAATCAGTCTCCATAGGATTAATGCCTATGTGATCCAATCTCCACAGTCGTTCCAGGTCGAACTCGGCAGCCATCTTAGGGTCACTAGGTTGGGAATCCTTCCTTCCCAACTCCTCTGCCGCGGTTACATCGACTCTATATATCGAGACCGTGTCGACCAGGACCTTTGACTGTGTAGTATGCACCTTTCCGCTCATGCAGTATCCAAATTTAGTGGGGATTAAAACTACACCACACATCTTTTTAAATCCAGGGTATACTACTTCATAATAATGATCTACACCAAGTAGAACATGCACCTCACTCTGATTTCCCATGGGATCTGACAAGTTAACCCCTTTGCTACGTAATGCGTGTTCCACCTTCTTCACACCCACAGATACATATTCTGGTAGGGTGTCTACTACGATACAAGTCATAAAGTACCGGTTTTTACGATAGAAATATGAAATCTCCGCTATCTCGTAGTCTTGTTTATCAGTAACCCCTGTGAAGCCCTGTAATCGAAGAGTCTCAGCCCCTACGATTCGGTGCTTCAGTCCCACTAGTACGGACCTCTTTATAAAGGAACGTTGAGACCCTTGATCTAAAAGTACCCGACAAACTTTGTTACCGTCATTACCTTCCATGGGAATCTGTATTGTGGGCAATATAGTGGTGTCTTGCGTGCTACCTAGTGTCACAGTTGTAGTACCCTCATTTTTGACGTCTTTGACTTTATCCGCTGTAGGACACAACTTATCAAAGTGATGTCCTTTGCAGTGCCGACAGGGCCTTAAGTATGTAGCAGTACATTGTCCCTGCTTACCATGTTCCCCACTTAGACAACCTACACATAGCTTCAATCTTTTTGCCTGTGCTAGTTTTGTCTCATTTGTCGGGTATTTTATGCAGAAACTCCATTTATGTTTGTTGTTACATAGCTTACATAGAATCTGAGCAGGTTTCTTATACACACCCTCTTTCTTTACTTTAGTCCCCACTGTCATGCTTATTGTTCCCCTCTTCTCCACATTCTCACTCCCTCCCGACACATACATTCTCCCTTTGTTCAACTGTAGATTATTGATCTCCTTGCTGAACTGAGTTTTGAACTCCCCCAGTTCAAATGATCTTACCTTATCAAGTATTGCCATAGGAAGCTTTTGCCGCAAGATAATGACTATAATTTCCTGCGTGGTAAGCCCTAGGGTGTCTAGCGATCGAGTATGGCACTCCATATTTGCCCTGAAGTTTGTCAACTCATCAACCTTGTACTGTGGTTCTGCGAGCCCCAACAAGGCAACGACATGGGCCATCTTCAACTGCTCTCTATCCCCGTATGTGGACTCTAATAAGTGTACCGCTTCAAGATAACTACCACCCACTACTGCAAAACCCTCTATTAAATGTAAGGCCTCTCCTTCCATTTGTCCCTTCAGATAGTAAAACTTGCGGACATTATCCAAAGAGGATTCATGAACCGCAGATCGAAACACGTCCCAGAAGGCTAACCACTCGGTTAACTTGCCCCCAAATGTAGGAAGATTGAGCTTTGGGAGGTGTACAGTCTGTTTAGGGTCAGCCCTTCTATGGGCCTCATTATCGCCTCCCTTCTTACTTGTGACAGCACGCTGTAATAGGCGCTTCGCCCTAAAGACAGGTTCGTCATAGAGGGCGCGATTATCACACTCTGTAATTATCTCGTCCTCCTCTATCATGTCAGCCACAATCACCTCACTCAGAGCCGTAATACGACCGTGGGTTGCCTGGACGTTATCTAATCTGGCCTCCAATTCCTCTAGATCAGCAGTAGTGATGAAAGTGTTTAAGTCCACTATTAGCCTATTTAATACTCCCCGAAGTCCCGCCCTTTGATATTTAGGGTCTTTGAACAGCACCCCACTAGACGGTGTCTCTTTATCGTTTTTATCCATTTTGCATGCGAGCCTATAGGCTATGTATCTAAATGTTACGTTACAAAAACAACGGCCAAATAATAGTCTAATTAAGAGACGCCAACCGGCGGACTTCTATGTTATGGAGAAAAAATAGTACACTAAATAGCAATACCTACTAATGGATCATATTGAACAAGAAAAAATGTTAGGTCAGGTCATAATAGTCACAGGAAGTCCGAAACGGAAAAGAAAATTACTGGGGAAAGATGATGGGTGGGAAGCAGGACTTAGGCAGGCGCAACGATACAACCCTGCATTCCGGCTCTAACCATCGCTTGGCTAGCCTTGCCAGTTTATCATAGAGTTGTTCCTGCATCCTGTTATATGTCCCCTTGTTCATTGCCTTAAAATCCCTTACTGGTCGCTAATTCCCGGGTCTGGGCACCAATGTGGTAAACTATCAATGGAAGTTAAATATTACTAAGCTATAATGAATCAAATAAAATCAATCTAAATGAAAACTACTCTATATCTAAATTGAATTCAATCTGAAACAAGCTAATTTATATCCAAAGGTCTCACATAACAAATGTATATATAGGGTAAGGTTATAAGGGTTAATATTAGCCAGGAATTAACTCACCAATAGTTCCACGTGGCAATGAGGCAAGGGAGAACGTTTTACCCAATATGGCGGTGGACAATGGGGAACGAGACTTCGGTCCCATGACACGAGTCAAGTTAAAGAAAGAATAAATGATTACATGGGAATGGACATGATTATATAATGTATGCTTATCTATCAGTCAGTCATGATGTCGATGAGAGCGTCTTGGTGGTGTAGCTGAGTGTGTGTGTATTGTGATTACAGGCACAAAAGCACGATCAACTGAGGGCGGAAAATTAGATGTTAACTGGTTGGTGTTCGTGAAGGCTCTGGCGTACCTGAAAAGCACACCTTGCTGCCTTGGCAAACCGCCAGGAGCCCAAATTATCGTACCGCATTTAGGTTGCTCTATACGATAAATTATATTAATATATACGATAAATTCATATATACTACATAAGACCATGGCAATATTGCTTAATAGCATATTAGGCCTTTTATAACTTCACTTATTTACAATCTTATAATATACGATCTACTCATCCTACGTCGTGCTGTAGGAGAGATCGTGACGTCACAGAGACATAAGAGATCACAAAAGAGTCATATTCTATCGTATTTATACGATACTTGCTCTTCCCCGCATTTATCTTCAAATTCCGTTTTTCGCACACTGTTCTAAACTCATTTACCAGGCCCTGCAACTCCCATTCATTATCGCTCATCAGAACTGTATCATCCACAAACAGCAGTATAGGCAGCTTCCACTCATTTCCCTCCCTTTTCAGCGATACACCAACATCCACTGCTCTAACAAGACCCACAGCACATAGCCGCCCAAAACCTACCTGTGCACCACTACACCTTACCAGAATAGATGCCAGAATTGCCACAATAAAACCTGATCTACCAACCACGCCAGGCAAAACAATTCCAGTTCCCCACAAATACCATGAGGCCACGAAGAAGAAAATAGTGTACAGTCAGAGGCACAAGGACCAACATGGACGCACTACCAAACCGTTTCTCTTCAATTTTGATCCACAAACCTCACAGACCTACCACCCCACAAAACACACCCACTAAAAATCACACATTACCTACACACACCCTGACAACACTCAGAATATCATCCGTCACTAACACAAATTCCACCTCCACACATACGTTTTTGACACATCCCCTTACCCCAAGTACTTTCGCATCCGCAAGTAGAGATAAAGCCCCTCAGTTTACTGACCAGGTCATCACTTGCCCTCACACCACTGACAGAGCAACAACTACCACCTCTACCTGCACCCGCCCTCACCACTCGTTACCCACCATGTCTCCGAACACGCCCTACATCGTGAAGGTAAAATGGAGTGCTGACCAAGACAACTTCTACAAAATTTGTTTTGTCAACTAAGCCCAAACAGCAGCAATAATTGCAGAGAAACCATATCTTTCTTATCAGTATTCACCAACCCTCAACATGCTCCAGACCAACGCTCAGTTGACTGGTGGACATACCTTCAAACCCTTCCAACCTTCATGCAACACAGGGAAATATTTCGTTTCCAGCTCGAGTCACGGGGCCATGACTTTCCCAAGAGGGAAATAAAATACCCAAGTTAAGGATCACCACCGTACCAACTCGCCCAGGAAAAGGAAAGAAACCGAAGGAGGGGAAACTAATCTAACCGACACCAGAAGGCAACATCATCAAGGAAAACTAAACAAGATGGACGAAGGAGAAACTAAACAAAAAATAACCAAGACGAAGAAGAGAGATACCAACCCCCATAGAAGCGAACCGTGGGCTAACCGTTAGCTTTTGGTTAGCTTGTGGTTTGGTTTGACATGAAAGTTAAAAAAACGTCAAACTAATGGCTTGGGAATACTATAAATACTTTGGTTTTACTAGAACGTTAGAATGACATGATACTAACCGTTACTGTAAACCATAACACAACTTATGTTAATAAGCAAATTACTAAGTGTTAGGTTTTTCTTTCTTGCATTTAAGCTAAATAATAGCTTAGTTCTTATACATATAATTTCATAATAGAACACTGCTCAGGTTTAATATTATAACTATATTTTGCATTGCAAACTAGATGAGCGATATAATCATATAATTCATGGAATATTAGTAATTGTTTGAAAAAGGTAATGTATAGTTCAAGCATTGAGAATATTACAAAATGAAGTTGATGTTGGTGTTGGTGTTCCAGGGCCACTCGAGCATGTCGCCGCGCCCGCTCCAGCCCTTCCTTCGTGGTCGCGGAGAGGTCGACAACTACAGACGCGTCAGGCGCCCAGTCGCTGTGAGGAAGCTGCAGAAGCATAGTATCACAGCACGTCGCTTCTCATCAGGGATCCCCCGACCTCCGAGGATCGTTGGCAGGGAGAGTGAGGTGATGCCGAGGAGTCGAAGGCGGCCTGCGAGGATAGACCGCTCCATGTAATGATAACCAAGCGCATCATTGTCCCGGTCAATCCAACTCGCCCTGTTTATATGTCCAGACTTTTTCTCGTACCAAAGAGGGACAGCGCTCAGATGAGGCCGGTCGTAGACTTGTCTCAACTGAATCGCCATATTCATAACCCATGGTTCAGGATGCTCACTGTGAATAAGATCAGGCTAACTCTTCCGCCTCAAGCTTGGATGTGCTCGTTAAACCTTTAGACCTGACAGAAGCCTATTGGCATGTCCCAGTAAACAAAAGGTTCCAACAATTCCCCGCACTGGATCGGGCGTCAGAATTATGTGTTTCAAAGAATGCCATTTGGTCTGAACCTGGCACCGAGAGTATTCACCAAATTAGTCCGACAGGCTCTGTTACCACGCTTACGGCAAGGGATCATGTGGTACTTAGACAACTGGCTGGTGGTAGCAGAATCCGAGATAACATGCCTCAATCATATCAATATCATTCTACGCCATGTCAAATCCCTGGGGTTCAATATCAACTTGGCAAAGTCGAATCTTGTCCCGACGAGGGCAATTCAGTGGGTATGAATTGATGAATTGTAGCCCAGCCTCGGAGTCCCCAGGGGGGGGGACCATAAATGCCCCCTCACCCGACCGACCATCCCCTGACGACCCCACACAATTACCTGGACCTCGGCCTGTTACTCTTTCTATTAATTTCTGCAACATTCGCGGACTCTCCTCTAACTTTCACTCTGTTGAGCACCATCTCTCCTCCTATAAACCTGATCTTCTCTTCCTCACCGAAACTCAGGTGTCTGTAGCAACATCCAGCAACCCCTTCTCTGTATCCTCCTACTTTCTCTATCCTAGTTTCAAAGCCAAAGGCGGATGTTGTGCATATGTGCACAACAAACTCACTTGCTCTCGTGTTCCCGATTTCGACTCCTCTGAATTCTCAACTTTATGGCTCAAACTTTCCTGTCATTCTCTTACTAAATATTTCTGTGCTGTCTATCTCTCCCCTAACTCTACCAACTTTCCCAAATTCTTTGACTATCTAAACTCTACAGTGGAACACATTCTATCCATTTCTCCTTTCTCAGAAATCTCCATCTTAGGAGATTTCAACGTTCACCACCGCCATTGGCTCTCCTCTCACACTACTGATCCATCTGGTGAACAAGCCTACGTATTTTCTATCCTAAATGACCTAGAGCAGTTAGTTCAGCAACCCACCCGTATCCCGGATCGCATCGGAGATCGGCCCAACATTCTTGACCTGTTTCTAACTTCTAACCCTTCTTCTTATACTGTCGATCTTTTCTCTCCTTTGGGCTCCTCCGACCATAAACTTATCTCTGTCACCTGTCCTATCTCTCCAGTACAGCCACCTGATCCTCCTAGCCGGCGGCGCTTGTGGCACTTTGGCGCTGCCGACTGGGAGGCTCTTCGGCAGTACTTCTTTGATTTCCCATGGAATGATTTCTGCTTCCATGGCCGAGGACCCTCGGAGAGTGCTGAATGCATTACCGAGGTAATCCTATCGGGCATGGAAGCATACATTCCATTCTCTTTCTCTCAGACTAATGCTAAAAAATCTTGGTTTACTCACGCCTGTTCTACTGCTGTCCGCAATAAGGAGGAAGCATTCAAACGGTACCGACGCCTTAAAGCTCAAGACTCTCATTCTTCATATGTTTCTGCCCGGAATCAAGCCAAATCTGTTCTTCGACTTGCCAAACACTCTTTCATCAATAATAAATGCACTGAACTATCCAACTCTAGCTCTTCCCAAGCTTTCTGGCATCTAGCCAAAAACCTCTCCAACAATTTCTCTTCCTCGTCTTTCCCTCCCCTTTCCCACTTTGATGGCACAACCATCACTTCTTCCTCTGACAAAGCTAAACTCTTCGCTCAAACTTTTGCTAGAAACTCCACCTTGGATGATTCCGGTGCTATTCCTCCCTCTCCGCCCTCCTCTCTCTTACTTATGCCTAATATCCTAATCTCTTCTAAAGATGTACTTTCTACCC
>JBAKBP010020197.1:0-43105 GCA_037953745.1 Lithodes maja
ATAAACCTTTAGTTTGTTTACTTCAACCTCTGCAGTTGTCTTTGAGTTAGCTGTGGGCAGAAAACTAATTTTGGAGAGGTAATTATAACAGTGAGAGTAATCTTTTTCTTATTGCTAATCTGGTAACCCTCTGCGTCCTATGGTCGTGAGAGGGTTAAGCCCTTCTGTACCGGCCTTCATCACTATCATCACTGGAATGAACGGTGGTGTCCATTCCTACCAAAGAGTTGCGTCTTTTTTTACACGATAGGCCTAGAATGTAGGTAGGCCAATATTTTTCTTAACCCTAGGGAAGGCCTCTCGATAATAAGTGATAATATGAGCACTGAACCCGCCTGAAGGCTGCCACCCCGCATCCTGGCCAGCCAATGGGAGAGCAGAGCCGAGCGCGAGGTGGGTTAGCTGCGAGTTTTCATTGGTTCCCGCACCATCGCCCGCGCGGGAGAGTGAGAGTACGGAGGGATTAACTGAGTGTCGTAATCTACTTTTTACAGGAGGGGAGAGAGAGAGTCTATCTGTCTGTCTACATATTGTGTGTATACACATATACATATTTCATAAAACAATGCCTGGATAAGTTACGCGTGAAGCACATATATTTCATAAAACAACCCCATAAAACTTAGAAAGGAAGAAAGCACTGTAAATGTTGTCAAAAGAAATGTAATGAGTCATGTATAATCCCGAATAATATTGCCATGCCATATTAGTTACAATAATATTATTTTTATTAATCTCACCACCACACCCCCAATGAAATTAATTAAAGTATATATGATCCACCGGGATTCGAACCCGGGTTATCACACACATATTTTTGCCACCTTAACCATTACACCACCAGGACGGTTAAAGGTTTATGTACACGCCTACGACTTATTATCCATTCTCGAATACTGGATATTAATCTAATCATGTTCATATTCCCAACCGCACTATGGTAGCCTACTGTTTAAGTGAGAGGAAAGAATATTCATGGGGCACAGATCATATAGACCGGCCTCTCGAAGAAATATCCCTAAACCTACTAATAATATTATTTTTATTAATCTCACCACCACACCCCCAATGAAATTAATTAAAGTATATATGATCCACCGGGATTCGAACCCGGGTTATCACACACATATTTTTGCCACCTTAACCATTACACCACCAGGACGGTTAAAGGTTTATGCACACGCCTACGACTTATTATCCATTCTCGAATACTGGATATTAATCTAATCATGTTCATACTCCCAACCGCACTATGGTAGCCTACTGTTTAAGTGAGAGGAAAGAATATTCATGGGGCACAGATCATATAGACCGGCCTCTCGAAGAAATATCCCTAAACCTACTAATAATATTATTTTTATTAATCTCACCACCACACCCCCAATGAAATTAATTAAAGTATATATGATCCACCGGGATTCGAACCCGGGTTATCACACACATATTTTTGCCACCTTAACCATTACACCACCAGGACGGTTAAAGGTTTATGCACACGCCTACGACTTATTATCCATTCTCGAATACTGGATATTAATCTAATCATAATAGAATCAAGGAAGTAACCGAAACTAAATTCTTGGGTATATTAATAGACAATAGATTGACGTGGAATAAGCATTTCATCCAAATAAAAAATAAAGTGACAAGGTGTAATGGCATTGTATATCAAACAAGGAATGAATTAAGCAAACAATCATTAATTTTGATTTATTATTCATTAGTGTATTCACATTTATTTTATTGTCAAGTAACATGGGGAGCGGCAAGTAAAACTGCTCTAAAACCTATAGAAACTGCTCAAAAGCGAATAATGAGGACAACTGAGGGAGTAGGCCGCTATGATCACACAAATTATATATTTTATAATAACAAAGTACTTAAGTTGAAAGAAATTAGTGTGCTGGTATGCGCTGTCTATGTGTACAAATGCATAAATGGATTAGTTTATAATGATTCGATCTTTGTGCCCAATCCACCGACCAGATACCCCATAAGAAAAAATGAGCGTCTAGTTGTACCTTCCATGGCATCTTCACAATCTCAAAGTAACATTAAATATCAAGGTGCAAAAATATTCAATTCCTTATCAAATGACATAGTTAACAAAACTACTGTAGAAAGCTTTAAAATTTGCCCTAAAAAACACCTCCTACAATATTATGTAAGTGCATAGCTACCTCTTAAAATAATCCATTACCAAATAACCGTATACAAAATGTATCTATATGACTTTAAACTCATTAAAACAAATAGGCCTACATGGAATTTATGAAAGTTTGAAATATGCTACAGATTTTTCTTGATAATAATATCACAACATAAAATCCCTCACACACCACTTCACTCTAAAAAATGAGTACAAATAATAATTCTGATTGACTACAACAATATTCAAATAAATGATATACACATTTTATCAACATATCTGCTGTTTTAGATAGTATTGCTGTAATATTTTTGTTTTCTCAGTGTCCAAGAATATACCAATTTGGAAGAACGTACATATATTACCTAACTGCCTCTTAAAAGATGTTACCTTTCATCAAAGAGCTAGGTCAAACTTTGTATTGTTAAAATTTATTGTAATTATTGTATTTTTATGGACCAAATAAAAATTATCACTTTCATTATCATTATATATATACAGGTATATAATTATATACGATACGATTAATGATGCAGTTTCGAATCCTGCATACCAATCTTAGCATGTGCAATCATTCCAACTGCACTATCGGAGGTTATGCATAGGTGAATTGAAATAGTAATTAATGGGGCACTTAACCCTGGGGAAGGCCTCTCGATAAACTACTGAACCAGAATTAATTATTATGTTCTCTCCACTAACCAACTTTACTCCTAAACTCGATTAATGAAATTAACAAACACATGTCATCATAATAACTAATCTTAATCATTATAATTATTCATCATTAATAATAATAATAACAATTAATTTAATAATTAATCATAATTAATCATAATTTATCTTAATCATAATTAATCGTGATAATTTTTAGTAAATTAAATTTTATCTTAAAGTGCTTCTGGAACATATAATTTCTCTAGCTAAGCTTCCTTTATGACTAGTATATAATTCTTGAGCTGTCTGATTTATTCAAAGTGAAAAGAAAGCGAGCAACAACAGACAGCCAAAATCCTACCAGAGACTTGAGAATCATAAAAACTCACTGTTACCACTTTGGTCAAGCGAGCTAACTGCTTCGTGGCCTCCAGGGTCGTAACAGGAATTGGCGACCTCGCCAGGATAGATTGTTCCATGGATACATTTGCTGCTAGTTATTAAAATAATTTACGATCTATCTATCTATCTATCTATTGCCTGACGCCGTGATCCCCGAAGGGGTGGCCATGAACGAACCGCCCCCATGCACCTCTGTCCCCAGTCAGTCGATGCCCCTTCCCCCAACCAGCACCGCCTTCATTCATGTAGTTCCTCACTCCATCCTTACACCTCATATTCGGTCTACCTCTCCCCCTCCGTCCCTCCACCTCGCTCTCGTACACCCTCTTAGTCATTCTCTCTCTTTCCATACGTTCCATATGGCCAAACCATCTCAAGTTGTTCCTTTTCACACTTTCCAGCACATCTACCTCCACACCACACCTCCTTCTTACTTCCTCATTAGTCTGTCTATCCCTCCATGTAATTCCACACGCACTCCTTAAGTAATTAATTTCCACTGCTCTCACTCTTGGTCTGAGTCTCTCAACCAACGTCCATGCTTCGCTTCCGTAAGTCAGTGTCGGGATTACCACACTGTCATGCAAGGACTTCTTCACTTCCATACTGACCACCCTATTTCTTGTTACTGCTTTTAGCGTTCCAACAACCCTCTTCCCCTGTTGTACCCTCTCCCGCACCTCTTCATCCATAGTCCCATCTTTACTCAACACACTGCCCAGATACTTAAAAGAGTTGACGATCTCCATAGCCTGACCGTTCAGCTTCACCTCACACTCTGTGACCCTTTCGAAGACCATAACCTTGCTCTTCCCCGTATTTACCTTCAAATTCCGTTTTTCGCACACTGTTCCAAACTCATTTACCAGACCCTGCAACTCCCATTCATTATCACTCATCAGAACTGTATCATCCGCAAACAGCAGTATAGGTAGCTTCCACTCAATTCCCTCCCTTTTCAGCGATACACCAACATCCACTGCTCTTGATAGTATTTCTTTCATAACTCCATTCATATATACAGTAAACAACCACGGGGACATCACACACCCCTGTTTCAAACCAACATTCAGGTCAAAGAACTCGCTCTGCTCACTCTCCACACGTACTGCCGCCTTTGCACCCTCATACATGCTCTTCACTGCTTTCAGCAACTTGCCCTCTACTCCGTATATTCTAAGTACTTTCCACAAACCTTCTCTATCCACTCTGTCATAGGCCTTCTCCAAGTCCATAAAGGCAACATACACCTTTTGTTTCTTCTCCAGATACTTCTCCACAACACAATTCAGGGTAAAAATCTGATCTACACATCCTCTTCCCTTCCTAAAGCCTCCCTGCTCGTCACCTATCCATTTCTCCGTTCTCACTCTCACTCTCTCAATCACTACCCTACTGTATACCTTCCCTACTACGCTTAGAAGACATATTCCTCGGTGGTTACCACACACTCCTCTTTCCCCTTTGCCCTTATATAGGGGGACTATTATGCCAGTCTTCCAGTCATCGGGTGCACTCCCCTTCTCCCATGCTAGTTTGCACATTTTCCATACCCATTCTATCACTATCTCACCACCATACCTCAACATTTCCCCACACACTCCATCTGTTCCTGGTGCTTTCCCCAACTTCACTCTTTTCATGGCTTCCCACACTTCTGACCTCCTGATCCCCACCTCCTCCTCCACTACTTCTCTTCTTCTCCCTCCCATACCATATCCAGCTATGTTTGCTGGCTCTTCATTCCTTTCATTTAGCAACTCACTGAAGTACTCCCTCCATCTTTCGACTCTCTCTTGCTTCTCGGCTAGCATTCTCCCATTCTTATCTTTCACACCCTTACTGTTTCCCTTGCTACCTTCCCTAACTTTCTTGACTTCTTTCCAGAACAGTTTCTTACTCTCCCTCCATTTTACACTCAGATTCCTTCCAAATTCCTCATCTACTCTTCTCTTACTTTCCTTCACTACTCTCTTCACCACCCTCTTACTCTCCACGTACCTCGCTCGTTTCTGTCTCTCGGAATCTTCATTCCCTCTACTACCCAACCACTCTCTATATGCTTTCTTCTTTTCTTCCACAGCTATTCTTACCTCTTCTGTCCACCATGCTGTACCTTTCACTCCCCTCCCTCTTCTCCTCACTCCACACACCTCCTCACATGCTGCACAGATCTCATCCTTAAACACCTTGCTCATCTCCTCCACTTCCTCCATAACTTCCAGGTCGAACCCACCTAGTCGTCTTTCCACTGCTCTCCTGTACTCCTCCCTGACTTCCTCCTCCTGCAACCTCTCCACCCTCCTCACCATTCCACCCTCCTCTCGCCTCCCTCCCGCTCTCCTCACCCACTTCTTTTGTATCCTAACCTTAGCTACCACTACATAATGATTAGACAGACCCCCTCCAATACCCCTATACACCCTAGCATCCATCACAGATTTCTTCATTCGTTCATCCACACATACATAATCAATCAATGACTTTCGTTCCACCACTGTCTTATCCTTCATCGTCAACATCCGTTTCCACGTGTACCTGTGGATCATTCTGTGTCGGAAGAAGGTGTTGGCTATCCACAGCCTCCTCCCCACACATACGTCCACAAGTGCACTACCATTCCCATTCACCTCTGATGGTACCCCCCACCCTCCCACCACTCCCTCAACTTTCCTATCACCCACCTTACCATTCATATCCCCAATCAGAAATATTCTTTCTATTTACGATCTTTAGCATATTAATATAAACTTCACTATGCCTATAGTAATCAATCAGGAAGACGCACATCATTTTCTAGATTCAAATCCCACAGATCAGGAGGTAGACCTCCTATCTAGGGGTGAGCTTCGGGTGCTCGCCTCTGAGAGATTAACAAATCCAATTCCGTTAAGATGGAGATATTCGGGATACCTGATACTATACTCCATTCAGTTGACCTGTGCATCTGGTTCTTAACTGGAGTTTGCATCGAGGCTCATGATTGGCTATCGTATCATTACCCTTGCTCACTGGCCAAAATGAGTGACAGAGCTGATAATTTCTTCTTATTATATTTAGTATTCCTTATTTATTCATTAAACTATATACGTTTAAGTAATTGAAATGATTACTTAATAAATTATAATCTTATCCGAATCTAAAGAGCTATTAAATATCACATGAGACACAATAATAACCTATATATCATAAAGTAAACAATAAAATGATAAACGCAAGAAGTAAGTGAGAGAGGAGACTGACTGACGGGCTCATGCAGATTACCCAATCACAGGCCATGATTTACTTACCGGTATCACACATTTAAAATAGGCAGTACAAAGGAGTACAAAGGAAATCAAGCAACAACAGATCTAGTGACCCTTCTAGGCTGCTTGTCCTCCAAAACACTGAGGATCAAGTGTCCAAACAGTGGTTTAGAGTGGGTAAGGGAACATTGCAAAGGGAATTACTGCCCTGGAACTAATGTCCGTGGCAGGATTAGGAAGTTAGTAGGGGATAGATGGGTTAGTAACTGAGGGGGGGATAAAATAAAGTTATTCATTTACAAACGCAGTCAGTTGCGGGTTTGATGTGAGATATTTGTCTAGGCGGAGTTTAAATGAATCAACGGTGATGCAGTCTATAACGTCTCGGGGAAGCCCATTCCACAAGTTGACAACTCGATTGAAGAAGAAATTCTTAGATTCGTGTGAGTTAAAAGATTTACCAATAATTTTGCAACCGTTTCCCCGCGTGTAATTAGATTGGTCGATAGTGAAGTACTTACTACAGTTCATATTGTTGATGCCTTTGATGATTTTGAACACTTGAATTAAGTCACCTCTTAATCTGTGCTGGGTTAAAGGAAATAGATTTAATTCTCTAAGATGCCTTTCGTATGGTTTGTTCTTTAGGCTAGGTATCATTTTGGTAACTCTACGTTGAACTCGTTCTAGCTTGTTTATATCTTTTTGGTAATAAGGGCACCAGGATTGAACTCAGTATTCCAGAAGAGGGCGGACTAAGGAATTGTAAAGGGTTAGGATAACTTCTTTGGATTTATGCTCAAATGACCTGCCTATAAAGCCAATTATTTTGTTTGCCTTCTTAACAACTTCTGAACATTGTTGACTCGGTTATAGGTTACTCGATATTGTTACTCCCAGATCGGTTTCTCTGTTTACATTCTTAAGGTGAGTGCCATTCATCGAATAGTTTGCTTTCTCATTTAGGTATCCGATATGTAGTACTTTACATTTATCCGCATTGAAACTCATTTGCCAAATTTGGGCCCAACATGACAATTTATCTAGATTGTGTTGCATATCGTCAACTTGTTCTTTTGAGAGTACGCTATTTGCAATTTTTGTATCGTCAGCAAATTTTGAGTTGTACAGGTGAGACCCTCATCGATTCTATGTCGTTGATGTAAATTAGAAAGAGAATTGGTCCTAGTACCGATCCCTGGGGTACCCCGCTACTTACATTGGTCCATTTAGATGCCTTACCGTTTATGACTACTCTTTGCTTTCTGTCGCTGAGCCAATTTTCTATCCATTTCAACACACCGTCTTGTATTCCATGCGCTTTTAGTTTTAGCAGTAAACGTTTGTGGGGAACTTTGTCAAAGGCCTTTTGAAAATCAAGGTATATAATATCTACAGCTTTACTCTCATCGTAGAGGTTGAGGATATCGTGGAAGAAGTCTAAGAGGTTTGTTAAACAGGAACGGTTTTTACGAAAGCCGTGTTGAGTATCTCTAAGTATGTTATTTTCCTCTAAGTGATTTACGAGTCTGTCTCTTATGACCGTTTCTAGCATTTTACATACAACTGAGGTTAAGCTAATTGGACGATAGTTACTGGGTAGGGATTTGCTGCCTTTTTTTAATATCGGTGTTACGTTGGCTAGCTTCCACTGGGTAGGCATAGTTCCAGACTGCAAGGATTGTAAGGAATAGTAATGTCAGTGGTTTGGAGAGCTCATCCTTAGCTTCCTTTAGAACTCTAGGCGAGATTGTATCAGGTCCAGGCGTTTTATTTACCTTGAGTTTATCTAAACAAATCAATACTTCTCTCTCTGTAACGGTGATATTGCTTAGAACATCTGAATTATCAATCTGAATCGGCGATGGTGTAGGGATATCACTGAGGTCTTCTGTTGTAAAAACTGATGCAAAGAAGGTATTGAGGGCATTACTCATTTGTACTTCGTCTTTGGTGTATTCTCCATTTTCATCGACTAACGGTCCAACAGTTGAAGCAACTACTTTTTTCTTTCTGATATAACGGAATCTCTTCCCTTGCTTGTGTTTACTGTATTATATCAACAATTTGATGTGTTTCATGTGGTATTTTATAGCTCTTAAGGTTCGAATATCACTGTAGATAATCACATTATCGTATTAATTAAATATAGCCTACTGTTCTTTATTATTACATATATATTAATTAAACTATATAAGTTTTAGTAATGATAATGTGATAGGTGATAATCAGAACCTTAAGAGCTGTACAATACCACATGGAACACATCAAATTGTAGATATAATACAGTAAACACAAGCAAGGGAAGAGATTCCGTCACTGTCTATTTAAATGTGTGATACCGGTAAGTAAATCATGGCCTGTGATTGGGTAATCTGCATGAGCCCGTCAGTCAGTCTCCTCTCTCGCTTACCTCTTGCGTTGATCATTTCATTGTTTCGCTTGTGTTTACTTTATGATATATAGGTTATTATTGTGTTTCATGTGATATTTAATATCTCTTTAGATTCGGATAAGACTATAATTTATTAAGTAATAATTACAATTACTTAAACGTATACAGTTTAATGAATAAATAAGGAATAATAAAGATAATAATAAGAAATTATCAGCTCTGTCACTCATCTTGGCCAGTGAGCAAGGGTAATGATACGATAGCCAATCATGAGCCTCGATGCAAACACCAGTTAAGAGCCAGATGCACAGGTCGACTGAATGGAAGAGAATTGAGGGTGGGTTGGATGAGGGAACTGGTGGTGACTTGGTTGACTCTAGACGGCTTGTTGATGACTCAGATCGGAGTCATGAGGGGGTACTTTCCCCTCCCGAGAATATATTGCCAGGCTTTACCGCAGCGGAATACATAGAATTGGCAGAAATTAATGCAGAGTTATAATTAAGCACAACAAGCCAAAGCAGACAATGAATATCGAATGACTTAGTTGGCTGCCCAGAGCACCACCAGTTCCTCGGTTCCCTCTCTCCCACTCAGGGCTTAACTCTGAGTAGTGTCATTCCTCCGTTTACCAATGATAATATTGATGACTATTTTGTACGGTTCGGTTCGAGGATGTTGCTAATGGCCTTTCATGCTCCAAACTGTTTTGACAGGACGAGCCCGCACTCATTGTTACCAGAGCCAAGCGGGCCAACTGCTTCGTGGCCGCCAGGTTCGTAACAATATGCACATATATACATAAATATATCTATTTACATAATTCTTAACACCAATAACCCCCAAATGATATTAATGAAAGCATGAGATCCTTCCAGAATTCGAAAGCAGGATATCACATATGAAACTACACGCTCTAACCATTACACCATCAAGATAGTTAACAGGCTTGTAGTAGGGTATCCAAGCCTATCCTATTTAAACTACACGCTCTAACCATTACACCATCAAGATAGTTAACAGGCTTGTAGTAGGGTATCCAAGCCTATCCTATTTAAACTACACGCTCTAACCATTACACCATCAATATAGTTAACAGGCTTGTAGTAGGGTATCCAAGCCTATCCTATTTAAATATTAGGGTTATAATATAACCCTAATATTTATATATATTTATATATTTACATATATTATATGTGTTGTAGGTTGTAAGTCGAGTTGGTAACAGGCTTGTCTATGAGCGTTCACTCTTAGCCTATTTAGCTATGAAGGTGACATTTAGTTTGTGGGGTGTAAGATGATTGTGTAACAGTTGTGTATATTGAGGTGTTATATTTTGTGACAGTAACTGAAAATTGATAAAGGGTTTATTATATAACAGGTGTTGATATTTAATGAGACAGTTTTTTGTATCAAACGAACATAGTAACCAAGCTTAGTGTCGATGATAGGTGATGATAAATGTTAAAGATAATTAAAGATAGTCGTTTTGATTAACGTTGTTGAAGAGTGATGTATTACAATATGGATCAACGTGTTCATAAGAGATTGATCAGATAGGAGACAATATTGCAATATGGTACAACAGTTCTCTAGGATTTCTTGATACATGTGTATCAAGTAGGTTAGCTGGATTGGACGGCATTCTCTATGGACCCATTTTGAATAACCTACTTGCGGGCAGCCTCTAATGGAAATAATAAAAACAAAAATAGAGTACTGTGCTACCCATGGAAATAATTCCTATTTCGTTTTAGATTTTAAAATTGGGGTAGAGAGGTTGTGCAACCCTAGAACCAAGTTGAGACTGAATATATATATATATATATATATATATATATATGTGTGTGTATTGTTTTGCTCAGTGTGAAGATAACAGCAGTAGAAGCGATTCCGAGAACAGCTTCAACAACAGCACTCGTCAACAACAATACCGTAAAAGGAAACATACTACAATACTTAGTAGTGAATTATACATATGTGCTTCGCATACCTTAATGACAAAATCAAACCAGTTGGATTTGTTTTTCTTTTTTCTAAAACATATAACTGATTGATTAAATCAATGCTAACTCTGCTAGTTACATACATCATTAACTTTCCTAATTTCGTATGTATGTATATATGTATGTATGTATGTATGTATGTATATACTTGGGCACATACCCCATAGCTGGGGGTGGCCAACTTGAGACAGAGCCCGAACAGAAACAACATTTGAAGTTCCAATTCTTAGGGTTCGGGACCACTTTCGTGTTCACTCGCCCCTTTCTCTGTCTCGTCTAGTACGTGAATTTTACAAGGGGAGAAGAATTCCTAGCCTCCCGAGCAAATACTTTGCTTGATCTTTTTATATTAGAGAGAGAGAGAGAGAGAGAGAGAGAGAGAGAGAGAGAGAGAGAGGGAGGGGGGGGGGAGTATATGTGTGTGTATGTCAGGAAACAATGCAGTACAGTATCAGCCGTAGGATCAGCAAGGCACGGAGCGTGTTTGACAGGCGTTGACGGAACGCCCACACAAAGGCTTTGTATAGAGAACCATTAATTTGATCTTACCCACACTCAATGGGCGTATACGTCAATTAGGGCTTTTATCTTTCGCTGAGGTATATTGAATAAGTTCGCATTAACATATTTTCAATTTAATTTCATTTATTATTTGTTAAGATATTTGTATATATTGTACAGCCACATATTAATAACATATAATTGTATAGGTTTCAAGATTAATGATAACTTGAAACCCAATGGAAAACAAGCCCTCTATTATAAGGACAAACAAACACCCCAAATGTATACTATACCGAAATTAGGAAAGGGTAATAATGAATTGTATGAATGAAGTATACTAACAATAGCAGTAATAATGGCCATGATAATACTATCTACTAAAATCACTGTGTAATATCTATGAATATTTGAGAATTTCATGATTTTTTTAAATATTTATGTAGGATAACAATGTATCGCAGATTCTGTTGGAGTGATTTAGCTCTCAGTCTACCTGCATAATGTTCCTTGGCCAATAAGATGTTCTCAAAATTGGGGATCGACTGACAGCTTGATAGCGCTTGTCAAGTTATAATATTGTTGTTCGTTTAAATAAAACTGTAGAAATACACTGCATTATATACTATATATATATATATATATATATATATATATATATATATACTGTATATATATATATATATTGTGACGCCCAGTGCGTAGCAACGCAACCTGATTGTACTCCTTGGTACTCCACTGTATCGACACGGCGCGGGGCCGTGTACCGTGTTGGCTGCTTATATTGAGTGTGACAACGTATAACTGTGTTCTTTGTATCTCTGCAAAGGTCTCGTCATTTGCTAACCAGTGGTGGGTTTTGTTTTAAGCCATGTCGAGACCTTCCATTTAATATGTAGTATCAATAGAGAAGTTGATAGATGAGATGATAGGAATTCAGAGAGAGAGAGTGAGTTAGACTTCAGAGCGAGAGGGTAGCAATGGTTGCCAGACGTATGGACCGGTTGGCAGCCCTGCGCTTATAGCTAGGTGCGACAAGGTTGGTAGTACATTGCCGCCTGCATATGCTGCCTGGCTGCCCATGTTGTCGTACTGCACATTGCATGGAGGCTCGCTGTGTGTTCCATGATCAGGTTGCCTAGAACCTTTGAGATTCTAACATCCCTTGCCCTCTCTCCCAATTTCTCACGGTTGCACTCTTTCTCTCTGACGACATTACTCTCATTTCATTCTTCTCTCTATTTAAATGCATACCCTTCCCTTGAGGTCCTAAAGGAGTTTCAGCACTCACCTCTCGTATTACTCTTAGGACAAGCATATATTTACATGTATTAGATTTAAGGGGTTAATGTGAACAGCGATCTTCTTGAGGAGGATAGTTGGTGAACGTTCTACATGTTCACGAGTTATATGCCCAGCTCATCATCCAATTTGTGACTAGACTAGTGCCATGTGTAAGAGCCCGACCATGCCCAGGAGTTGTCTGTAGAGGGGCGAGGACTTAGCCTTGATTTGCCTACCGAGCCAGGAGCGAGTGTAGTACCAGAGACTACAGCTCGCTCGTAGTGCCGGTATAGTAGAGTAACGTAATTTATCTGTCCTTGTGTTCTCTACAGTCTTTTCCCTGGGTTCTCGCTTTCGGTGCTGGGACTCGTTGTTCCTGTGACTTGGCCTGCTAGCTAGAACACATGGGGATGATGAGTGGGTGATATCTTTATTTTACTATGCATTGCAGCTCTCTTTAAGTTTATGTATGTAACACTTTACAATACACATTACTCACACACTAGACAACACTATTAATACTTTCATGTATCAATTAACTGCACTGTCGTTTTGCTGCTGTGTCCGGAGTTCTGTTGCGTAGGCGCATACGGACTCAGAGGGGAGACAGAGTGAGAGAAGCGAAGTAGCCTATGCGGTAGTAGGCTACCGGCGCAGTACTGTTGCCTGCAACCTTTTAGTTATTCCCAAGTATAGATTCATTATTACAATAAGTGACTACTGTTTATGTTCCTTCCATGTGTATTATTAGGTATCTACTGGATCATGAACATCTTGTATGCTACATGCTAGTGCATGTTAGTAGGGGACAGTTATTCTAGTGCACGCGCTTTCAAGTAGGCGTGTACATTTGTCATTTAGCATTTCACTGTCATACCTTTAGCCTGCTTCTATTCTACATTATTAGAAGGCTTAATATTAACGTAGTTTCTTGAGTATTGCATTTCTTTAGTAATAACGTAACCTATAAATGTCTGAGGGAGTTTAGCCTCATAGCCTACCCCTGTTGTACACTTTCGCCGAGTTAAGGTACCTCGTTACCATAGACGATAACTCTGTAGGGCGTTGGTGCTTTTGTTGTCTGGAGCATATAGTATTTGGGACTGGAATCGAGCGTGTCGTTGTCACATAAGCCATTTCTGTCCTACGATCAAGAATCCCGAATATGTATTGCCGATCCAGCCGTAACAAAATGGCGACCTTGCCAGGATTCAGTAGTATCCTATCACATGTTTTTTGGAGAACTATTCTATGCTACCTAGTAGAGCTGGCTAGAATTTTCTTGCATATTGGAGGAATTTTTATTGTGTCATTATTGTATTGGTGGACTTGCAGATTGTTTCGTTGGGGGTGTCTAGAGTAGAGTCATTCAAGCATCTTTAACATTTTGTGAGTCGAGACTGCAATTAGTAATAAGCACTTCTTTTTTTTTATGAACAGTAATTGTATAACCAGCACTATGTCTAATGACTCTTCATTTACGGGGAGGATAACACGGTACAGCCCTAGTAACCAGCAAGTACAACAGATGTTTAGGGAGGGGAGTATTATAAGTGGAGAGAGGGATGCCCGGGCATTTTGCAGACACCTTTGACCGAACAGCGCCTGCAGGCTATTGATTGTTACGGTCTTCGCTGTTTAGCCACGGTTTTGGGGCGGGACTGTCCTGACAGTTGGCCCAAGAAGAATTTGGTGGCATGTTTGTTGGGTGATGGCGATGGGGCGGTGGGTGGAGTGGGGGTCTTGGGGGGTTCCCTCCAAGCCTCCATTCCACTCTACCCCTGAGCTGGGCCCTCAGCCAGCGAGTCTTAGCACGATGCAGCAGGAGGGGTTCTCAAGGCAAGCTGGCTTACCCGTAAACACGTCTCGGTGTGGATCCCCCATTTTGTGCTCTCCCCCCCCCAGGCCTGTCTCCTGAGATGTTATTTCAGCTAGAACTAGCTAAGTTTAAGCTGCAGGAGACTCGGATACAGATACAACAGGCTAGTATAGAACGCATAGAGGTTGCTAGAAATCCAAGCCAATCAGGATGCAACCAGGTACCAGGCTGAAATGGATGTCGAGAAGTCTAGAGTAGAGACCACGGGGCGTCATCTCGGTGGTGGGCACTGGGTTACAGACTCACTTTCGCCATTTAATTAAGTTAGTACCCGCATTTGATGAGACAGCAGTGACTGAGTTTTTTGCTCAGTTTCGAAAAGAAGTGTCGTGAGTATGACTGGCCGGAGGTTAAATGGGCAGCATTAGTTTCATCACGTCTAGTGGGTAAGGGGTTGAAAGCCTACGATGCACTGTCACTGGACGAGAGTGTCGTGTATGGACTGGTGAAGGAGGCTGTGCTCCGGGCCTACGAACTGCAACCCGAAACTTATAGATTGAAGTTCCGTGGCGTGAATAAGAAGAGCGACGTCAGTTTTATGGAGCACGCACGGGACTTAACAGATGCAGGTAATAACTGGTTTCGGTCCGAGCACGCAGAGTCGGCTGAGGAAATTAAGCAACTTTTCTATCTGGAACAGTTTTACCAATGTACTGGAACCGATCTAACGCTGAACATTAAGGAAAAATGTCCCAAGACAGTAGAGGAGGCTGCCAAGATGGCAGACTTCAGATTATCATTGATTCGTGGGTTGCGGTGCCGCTCAGAGGGCTGAGTCAGGGCAGAAGGGGCGCTATACCCCACCCACCAGAGTTTTCGATGATAACAAATCCTATGACACACATAACCACACTAAATGCATTGCACCTAATAACACCTACAAACACAAGCCCTCTCCCGTTTACTAAAGGTCAGGCCCCTTTCTTCGCCCGCACAAGGGAAGAAGCCCATTGGGGATGTGAAATGTTACAAATGTCAGAAGCTAGGCCATTATTCACGTGAGTGCCCTAGTAACACTCCCGCTAAGCCGTGTCATTTGTTCACAGTATCGGTGTGTCTCTGAAGGCTGCAGCAACTGCCCGGGGTAGGTTGTCAGCAGCTGAGGCACACGCGGTAAAGAAGCGTACGGAAGGCTCGACACCTGTCCCGGGACACTTTCTGTAAACCATCGGGGACACGGGTTTGTGAGCTGGGGGAGTGAACTACGGAGGGTTGACTTGCTGAGGGATACGGGGGCTTCGCAAACTTTGTGAGGAACTTCACAGGGAAACCGATAAATGCGGCCAGAGTTGTTGTGGTGCAGGGTATAATGCTACGAGGTCATACCCACTTGTGAGGTTGGAGTTGAGAGTGGGAGAGGTGTGCAGAGGAGCTGGATGTAGGGATCGTTGAGTGTTTGCCAGTTGAGGGCGTCGACCTTCTTCTCGCAACGACTTTGCGGTGCCACTTCCGGGACTCCACCCTTAGTCGTTGCCGAGAGGGCGGCCGACGTGGATGGTGAGAATCGGGAATGGGTTGGGAGTGCCAACAGATGAGATGGCCTGTGTGGTAACCCGATCTCGCTCTGCGGCTCCTGCACAGCCTAGCACTCAACCTCGGGGGACAGTGGAGGAAGGATCAGGAGAAGGTTGCTAAGGGCAGGAAAAGGGACATTGATTTCTGCTGCACTTCTCGGTGATTCGGTACTTGGACCTATAATAAACACGGGAGTTGACTCTGGCCCAGATATGGTGTGTAACAAGGCAGAGTTGGGTAAGACTTCGCGTGAGGCAAGAGCTGTAGCGAGAGCCACTAAGGCAGTAGAGCCTACTAGCCGGGTAATGTCTTATACAAAACCATCTTGATGCATTGACGCCCAGGGACATTAGTGAGCAGCAGCTGCAAGACGCTAGCCTAGCTCGTTATAGCAATGGTGCCATTAGAGTTGGAGGAAGATGGGGATGCGATGCCGGGAGATTTCTTTAGGCTCAACAGGATATTGTACCGCAGATTTCTAGACCCCAAATCGAAGTGGGAGGGCGGTGCGAGGGTAGTAGACCAGGTGGTTGTTCCAAATAAGTATAGAGAGTCCTTATTGTGTCTGGCGCATGATGTGCCGGTGGCGGGTCATTTGGGGGTAACAAAAACATTGGCGGCATTGGGCAGGTTTTTCTGGTGGCCTGGGGTCAAGGCTGATGTCTGTGCATGGGTGGCTGGGTGTGCGACCTGCCAGACAACGGGGAAGCCTAACCAGACCATCCCGAAGGCACCTTTGTTTCCCATACCTGTCACCGGGCCTCCGTTCAGCAAAGTTGTAGTAGATTTGGTTGGCCCTTTCCCGCCTACTAGTAGTGGCAATAAATTCCTGTTGACAATCATGGATGTGGCTACGAGATACCCGGACGCATACCCCATGAGAAACGGCTCGGCAAAGGCAGTTGTTAAAAACTTATTATTGTTCTGTTCCCGTTATGGATTTCCACGTGAGGTGCAGTCAGACCAGGGGAGCAATTTTACATCCAAATTGTTCAAGCAAACCCTTCAGTTGCACGGTATATGTTCTGTAGTGTCGTCAGCCTACCATCCCGAGAGTCAGGGAGTCTTGGAGCGGTGGCACTCGACCCTGAAGAGTATGCTACGCTGTTACTGTGCAGAACATGACACTGATTGGGATTTGGGTCTGCCGTATGTTCTGTTCGCTGCACGTGAAGTCCCAGGAGAGAGCCTGGGGTTCAGTCCAAATCAACTAGTCTTTGGCCATAATGTGAGAGGACCTTTAAGTATGGTGAAAGAGATCTGGGAGGGCGAAGAGAAGCCGGGGTCTGTACTTAAATATATCCTTGAGAGCCGAGAGAGACTTATAGGTTGCATGGCAGCGGCAGGTAATAACTTGGTTAATGCACAGGCGGTCATGAAGCACCAGTATGACGCCAAGGTGAAGCTTCGGGAGTTTTCGGTGGGTCAGGAGGTAATGTTGCTTTTACCTTTGCCTGGACACCCCCTTTCTGCCAAGTTTATTGGGCCGTATGTGGTGGCTAAGAAACTGTCCGACCTTGATTATCTCGTTGCAACACCTGACCGTAGAAAAAAACATCAGTTATGTCATGTTAACCTCATGAAAGAGTATGTGAGACGCCCCTCAGAGCCTCTCACTGTCCCTGTGCTGGCCTGCAGCGGCCAGGGTGGAGAAGGAGGTGGGGACAGTCATGCTGCTGAGGAGGATAGCTGGGACTGTGTCATTTCCGCGGAACAGTGGGCGGGGAATACTGAACAAGAGGCTAGGCAAGCTGTAAGTCACCTGCCTGAGCACCAGGGTGCTGCTGTCCTAGGCCTGTTCAGGTCATACCCCTCTGTTTTCGCCGAACACCCAGGTCTCACTACTCAGGTAACGCACGACGTGGACGTCGGTGATAATGTGCCCTTCAAGTCAGTGCCCTACCGTGTGCCCCCGGTAAAGTTGCCAGCTTTACGGGAGGAGTTAAAGTACATGGTTGAGAGAGGGATGATCACTGAAGGTTATGTGAAGTGGACATCACCCGTCACGTTGCAGCCAAAACCTGACGGCAAGGTGCGGTTCTGCATAGATTTTCGTAGGCTAAATGGCTTGACCACTACCAACCCTTACCCTTTGCCTCGAGTTGACGACAGCGTGGACAAGATAGGGAATGCAAAGTACCTTACTAAAATTGATCTTGTAAAAGGCTACTGGCAAGTACCCCTGTCGGACCGAGCTAAGCAAGTTTGTGGTTTTGTGGTAGATGGCAAGACCTACCAATGTAACGTAATGCCTTATGGGCTTAAGAACGCACCTGCCACGTTTCAGAACCTGATGAACGATATTTGTGACGAAATCCCTAACTGCACGGTCTACCTTGATGACGTGATAGTGTATGATGACAATTTTGAAAATCACCTAGGGCACTTAGAGACCCTGTTTGGGAAGTTGCACGATGCTGGGCTGGTGGTGAACCTGAGGAAGTGCGAGTTTGTAAAGGCTACTGTGCAGTATCTTGGCTTCGTGGTCGGGTTAGGCCGGGTGTGCCCCCCCCCTGAGCAAGATACAGGCTATCAATATGTTTCCCAGGCCCACCACTAAGCGCCAGGTCATGCGGTTCCTAGGTATGATAGGCTATTATAGGCGCTTCATCCGGGGATACTCTACTGTCTTAGCACCGTTAACTGATCTACTGTCGAAGTCAGTGAAGTTCTGTTGGGCTGCGGAGTGTCAGAGGGCTTTCGACCTAGTCAAGCACCTGCTGTGTACACATCCGATTTTGAGAGCCCCAGACTTCTCCAGGAGTTTTCAGCTGGCGACTGATGCCAGCGGTGTGGGTGCCGGGGCAGTGTTACTGCAGACTGATTCCGAGGGCTTGGAACACCCAGTGAGCTTCTTTTCTCGCAAGTTTAATTCGGCACAAAGGAATTACTCGACTATAGAGAAGGAGCTTCTTGCTATCGTTTTGTCGCTCAAACATTTCGAAGTTTATGTTCCAGCCTACGGCCCGGTAGTGACGATTTATACGGACCATCATCCCTTGAAATTCCTAAATCAGTTTCACAATCGGAATATGCGGTTGACCAGGTGGTCCCTAATGCTCCAAGAGTATAATCTCAACATTCAGCATATTGCAGGGAGTGAGAACGTGATAGCAGATTGTCTATCAAGGGTTGATGATCCAGGATAGTCGTGCACGGTGTGTGGGTTGAGCAGGAGTAAAATTAGGCTATCATAACGCCGTCCAAAAAGATTATAAAACAATAAAATAAACGAGAAAATTTTGTTTTAGTTTTGTAAGTCTTTATTGTTGTAGCATGATGCATGCGATATTGTGTTTTATGTATAATTCACACTTCAGTTGTTGTGCACCTTTTGCAATTAGTGGCAGCTAAGGGTAGCAGGTCGGTTGGTTGCCTGTCAGATTTTGATAATGCTTCTAAGGTCGATTATCTAAAATCTTGGGGGGGGCTGTGACGCCCAGTGCGTAGCAACGCAACCTGATTGTACTCCTTGGTACTCCACTGTATCGACACGGCGCGGGGCCGTGTACCGTGTTGGCTGCTTATATTGAGTGTGACAACGTATAACTGTGTTCTTTGTATCTCTGCAAAGGTCTCGTCATTTGCTAACCAGTGGTGGGTTTTGTTTTAAGCCATGTCGAGACCTTCCATTTAATATGTAGTATCAATAGAGAAGTTGATAGATGAGATGATAGGAATTCAGAGAGAGAGAGTGAGTTAGACTTCAGAGCGAGAGGGTAGCAATGGTTGCCAGACGTATGGACCGGTTGGCAGCCCTGCGCTTATAGCTAGGTGCGACAAGGTTGGTAGTACATTGCCGCCTGCATATGCTGCCTGGCTGCCCATGTTGTCGTACTGCACATTGCATGGAGGCTCGCTGTGTGTTCCATGATCAGGTTGCCTAGAACCTTTGAGATTCTAACATCCCTTGCCCTCTCTCCAATTTCTCACGGTTGCACTCTTTCTCTCTGACGACATTACTCTCATTTCATTCTTCTCTCTATTTAAATGCATACCCTTCCCTTGAGGTCCTAAAGGAGTTTCAGCACTCACCTCTCGTATTACTCTTAGGACAAGCATATATTTACATGTATTAGATTTAAGGGGTTAATGTGAACAGCGATCTTCTTGAGGAGGATAGTTGGTGAACGTTCTACATGTTCACGAGTTATATGCCCAGCTCATCATCAATTTGTGACTAGACTAGTGCCATGTGTAAGAGGCCCGACCATGCCCAGGAGTTGTCTGTAGAGGGGCGAGGACTTAGCCTTGATTTGCCTACCGAGCCAGGAGCGAGTGTAGTACCAGAGACTACAGCTCGCTCGTAGTGCCGGTATAGTAGAGTAACGTAATTTATCTGTCCTTGTGTTCTCTACAGTCTTTTCCTGGGTTCTCGCTTTCGGTGCTGGGACTCGTTGTTCCTGTGACTTGGCCTGCTAGCTAGAACACATGGGATGATGAGTGGGTGATATCTTTATTTTACTATGCATTGCAGCTCTCTTTAAGTTTATGTATGTAACACTTTACAATACACATTACTCACACACTAGACAACACTATTAATACTTTCATGTATCAATTAACTGCACTGTCGTTTTGCTGCTGTGTCCGGAGTTCTGTTGCGTAGGGCGCATACGGACTCAGAGGGGAGACAGAGTGAGAGAAGCGAAGTAGCCTATGCGGTAGTAGGCTACCGGCGCAGTACTGTTGCCTGCAACCTTTTAGTTATTCCAAGTATAGATTCATTATTACAATAAGTGACTACTGTTTATGTTCCTTCCATGTGTATTATTAGGTATCTACTGGATCATGACATCTTGTATGCTACATGCTAGTGCATGTTAGTAGGGACAGTTATTCTAGTGCACGCGCTTTCAAGTAGGCGTGTACATTTGTCATTTAGCATTTCACTGTCATACCTTTAGCCTGCTTCTATTCTACATTATTAGAGGCTTAATATTAACGTAGTTTCTTGAGTATTGCATTTCTTAGTAATAACGTAACCTATAAATGTCCTGAGGGAGTTTAGCCTCATAGCCTACCCTGTTGTACACTTTCGCCGAGTTAAGGTACCTCGTTACCATAGACGATAACTCTGTAGGGCGTTGGTGCTTTTGTTGTCTGGAGCATATAGTATTTGGGACTGGAATCGAGCGTGTCGTTGTCACATAAGCCATTTCTGTCCTACGATCAAGAATCCCGAATATGTATTGCCGATCCAGCCGTAACAATATATATATATATATCATATATATATATATTTATTTATTTATTTAGTTAGTTAATATTTTGGGTATTACATATATATGGTAATATCATGCAACAATCAGTAATTGTAGCACACCGCATGATAATTTTCATTTCTGCGTGTTATAGGTCTATCTATCTATCTATCTAATGTCTGGCGCCGTCATCCCCGAAGGGGTGGCCACGAACGAACCACCCCCATGCACCTCTGTCCCCAGTCAGTCGACGCCCCTTCTCCCAACCAGCACCGCCTTCATCCATATACTTCCCTCACTCCATCCTTCCACCTCTCCTTCGGTGCGCCTCTCCCTCTCTATCCTTCCACCCTCGCTCTCGTACACCCTCTTAGTCATCCTCTCGCTTTCCATACGTTCCATATGGCCGAATCATCTCAAGTTGTTCCTTTTCACAATTTCCAGCACATCTCCTTCTTACTTCCTCATTCGTCTGTCTATCCCTCCATGTAACTCCACACGCACTTCTCAAGTAACTCATTTCCACCGCTCTACTCTTGGTCTGAGTCTCTTCCCGAACGTCCAAGCTTTGCTTGCTTCCGTAAGTTAGTGTCGGGGAGTACCACACTGGCATGCAAGGACTTCTTCACTTCCATACTGACCACCCTATTTCTTGTTACTGCTCTCAACGTTCCTACATCCCTCTTCCCCTGTTGCACCTCCCCCTCACTTCTTCATCCATAGTCCCATCTTTACTCAACACACTGCCCAGATACTTAAATGAGCTGACAATCTCCATAGCCTGACTGTTCCAACTTCCACCTCACACTCTGTGGCTTCACCCCTTTCGAAGACCATAAGCCTTGCTCCTACCCGCAATTACCTTCAGATTCCGTTTTTCGCACACTGTTCCAAACACATTTACCAGACCCTGCAACTCCCATTCATTATTGCTCATCAGAACTGTATCATCATCAAACAGCAGTACAGGTAGCTTCCACTCATTTCCCTCCCTTATCAGCGACCGCGCTGATGTAGTGACTAGCGTCTCGGACTTCCACCCCGGGATCGCGCCCACGCTCGGCGCATTAAAGATTTTTTCACAAGCACTGAGTTGTTACCATCCCTCATGAGCAAGGGGATGGGGTAGTAGTACAAGACCCCAATGGAATTACGCCTAATCGGCCTTATTGGGCTATCTTTAGCTGGCTTAGCATGCGCTGGTTTTAAGAACTATTATTATTATTATTATTATTATTATCACTGCTCTTCCTTGTATTTTTGTCATGACTCCATCCATATATACAGTAAACAACCACGGGGTCATCACACACCCCTGTTTCAACCCAACATTCAGGTCAAGAAACTCGCTCCACACGTACTGCCGCCTTTGCACCCTCATACATGCTCTTCACTGCTTTTCAGCAACTTGCTTGTTATAGGTAACACTTTCAATTTGGACATAATGGCTTATAATATATGCCAGAGAGTTATTGACAGCAGCGAACACATTAGATATGAAATTATGAAAATGAAAAAAATGAGTTAGTCCTGAGATTATGGTTAGAAAAAGCTTCACATGCCGTATATATTGTAGAACACAAAGAATATTATAAAGACAGGTGTACAACATAAACAAACATGAATATTATAAAGACAGGTGTACAACATAAACAAACATGAATATTATAAAGACAGGTGTACAACATAAACAAACATGAATATTATAAAGACAGGTGTACAACATAAACAGAATATTATAAAGACAGGTGTACAACATAAACAAACATGAATATTATAAAGACAGGTGTACAACATAAACAGAATATTATAAAGACAGGTGTACAACATAAACAAACATGAATATTATAAAGACAGGTGTACAACATAAACAGAATATTATAAAGACAGGTGTACAACATAAACAGAATATTATAAAGACAGGTGTACAACATAAACAGAATATTATAAAGACAGGTGTACAACATAAACAAACATGAATATTATAAAGACAGGTGTACAACATAAACAGAATATTATAAAGACAGGTGTACAACATAAACAAACATGAATATTATAAAGACAGGTGTACAACATAAACAGATATTATAAAGACAGGTGTACAACATAACAGATATTATAAAGACAGGTGTACAACATAAACAGAATATTATAAAGACAGGTGTACAACATAAACAAACATGAATATTATAAAGACAGGTGTACAACATAAACAGAATATTATAAAGACAGGTGTACAACATAAACAAACATGAATATTATAAAGACAGGTGTACAACATAAACAGAATATTATAAAGACAGGTGTACAACATAAACAGAATATTATAAAGACAGGTGTACAACATAAACAGAATATTATAAAGACAGGTGTACAACATAAACAAACATGAATATTATAAAGACAGGTGTACAACATAAACAGAAATATAAAGACAGGTGTACAACATAAACAAACATGAATATTATAAAGACAGGTGTACAACATAAACAGAATAATTATAAAGACAGGTGTACAACATAAACAGAATATTATAAAGACAGGTGTACAACATAAACAAACATGAATATTATAAAGACAGGTGTACAACATAAACAGAATATTATAAAGACAGGTGTACAACATAAACAAACATGAATATTATAAAGACAGGTGTACAACATAAACAGAATATTATAAAGACAGGTGTACAACATAAACAGAATATTATAAAGACAGGTGTACAACATAAACAAACATGAATATTATAAAGACAGGTGTACAACATAAACAGAATATTATAAAGACAGGTGTACAACATAAACAGAATATTATAAAGACAGGTGTACAACATAAACAAACATGAACCTGTCCCAATAATGCCAGACGGGCAATATATTCCTAGATAATGTTAAGGGGGATCACCTGTTTTTTTCTCTTTCTCTCCTTTTCTCTTTTCTCTGGCTTGTATCCATTCGGCCCCATTCAGCCAACTGTTTTAAGACGTTTATCCCCATCCAGGTGTCAATTTCTTACTGACAAGCGATAGCGAGCTAGCATTGAATGGAGAAATCCGGCTTCGCCGGAGACATTTTTCTATCGAAAAATTTACAAATTTAGCTTGCTGTCAAAACAAAAATATATATATGTTGGCTCGCTACCACTCGCCAGGAAAATATTGACACCTGGATGAGGGTAAACGTCTTAAAACAGTATGACTGAATGGGGCCAAGTGGGTACAAGCCAAAGAGAGAGAGAGAGAGAGAAAGATAACAAAAAACGAGGTGGGCTCCCTTAATGATCTGACACTAACCCAGTAGTTGCACCATACGCCTAACTATTGCAGTTCTTCCAAACTATATGCAGACTAACCGTCAATTATTATGTTTGGTTTAGGAATGGGGAGATGGTTGATTTTTTTTGTTTTTGTGCCTCCCCCCCCCCCCTCTTCCTCTTGTTTAGCCCCAATAGTTTTCACATTTTACGATTTCCAGCCTATTATTTTGGCGATTTTAAGACGTTTCACCCCAGTTGTTTGTCAATATTACGACCTTTCTTGCCATTTATGTGGATTTTTTTTTCCTGGCGAGCGATAGAGAGCCTGTAAATATTTGCAAATTTGTCTTGGGGATGTTTTATTAAGTTTGATGGGGGTCTGTGGAGGAAACTAAAAGGATAATAAATAAATCCATATATAAATACATCGACCAATATATAATCCCTCCCTCCCTTAAAATACAATTACACCAAATTGTGCTTTATTGTGACCGAGAACAACTTTAACACATTCTTTAAGGGAGCCCACCTCGCTTTTTTTCTATCTCTCTCCCTCTCTCTTTGGCTTGTATCCATTCGGCCCCATTCAGCCTACTGTTTTAAGACGTTTACCCCCATCCAGGTGTCAATATTTTCCTGGCGAACGGTAGCGAGCCAGCATATATATTTTATTGCTTTGACAGCACGCTACATTTACAAATTTTTCGATAGAAAAATGTCTCCGGCGAAACCGGATTTCTCCATACAATGCTGGCTCGCTATCGCTCGCCAAGAATAAAATCGGCACCTGGATGGGGATATGCGTCTTAAAACAGTTGGCTGAATGGGGCCGAATGGTTACAAGCCAGGGAAAGAGAGAAAAGAAGAGAAAGAGAAAAAAAGACGGTGATCCCCCTTAACGCCAGAGTTTTCATGTATTTACTTACTAACAATGTATTTACTTACTAACAATGTATTTACTTACTAACAATGTATTTACTTACTAACAATGCGGTAATGTTATTGTTTACTCCACACCCCATGGTCGCTCCACTTTCCTCACTCAGCTCACGGCCTTTGTAAAACAGAAATGCAGTTTGAAGTCAGTGTGCATTATTCCTTCACTATTTTATTCCATGGCATGTTTATGTTTATTAATTGTATATTCAATGCATTGATGTGTATTTAATTAAACATGAATCAATAGTAGCGCTTGGTTCCATTATCAGCTAGTGAAATATAAAAGAGACATTTCGTATGTTTTGTTATCAATTTGATGAAAACCTCTTCGACCAGACTGGTACAAGAGGTGGCCGAGCTAGTTGTATGAAAATACGAGACATGCAAGAGTATTTTCCTAGCAACTTGGGTTGATAAGTTTATGTATATGTCAACCAATTAGGATCTGTTAATGACAACTAGACTAGATTTGTTTTATGCTGTAATATGAATTATGCTGTAATATGAATTATGCTGTAATATGAATTATGCTGTAATATGAATTAGAAGTTTTCAAACTATAAATACCAAGACAAAAAGCTAGTAAAATGATTGTGTGATTCAGGCCTAAATATTGTTACAAAGTAGAGATGCAGATAACAAAATGCCTGATAAAATGCTTTGTTTGAATCGGTCTAATGTGTTGTGCTCGCGGGGGCTGAGAACGACCACTAAATCATCACCCGCAGCGACAAATAACCACTTTAATAAGACAGCCACCAGGGGCGCCCGACTTCGGTGCCTTATACTGATAACTGTCTGCAAAATATCACCGGACGTAGGGAGTCGGTACTATTAAGATACAGCGAGACATAATCTGCAACGAGATGAGGAGGGTGTGTATAAGGGGGGGAGGGAGGGAGGGGGTGTAACTACTTATCTGAAGCATTCTGCGTGCAAATATGGTGCAAAGTCTTTCGTTGAAGCATTAGACAATCACTCTTACATGTTATTGCACAATTATATACAGACAGAGAACAGTGTTTATATCACATTTTTCACTGCATCATAAAAGCTCAGCGACACCAAGTTATTTTGAAAATTGTGTGTGTATCAGAGTCCAATAATATGGTTTTGATTTTCAGTTATTTTATCTTAGTATATGTAGTCTCTAGGAAAATGTAACGCCGAATTCCAAGTTGTCGCTTGTATTCCAAGACAGACAGGTTTCACGAAATCTTAGCTTACATACAAAAACTTACAACTTTGTGTCAATGTTGACTAACAAGTGCAGGACAAAACATGCCATAATATACTGTATATAACATGAACTTGAGATTACATTCCTAAGCGTAGACAATAGACATACTGACAGTGTACATGGTATTGATAATATTTTTTCCATTACCATATTTTCATTAATCAAGGTTGTAGCATTATTAGGAACATATACTGTTTTATTACTAAAGCAGAATTAATAATTATAATTATATTTTAGTATTCAAATATTTTTACAACATCTCATGTAATTGCTTAATATCCTGACAAAAATGTTTTTAATTGTGCCCGTAAAGAGTCGGGTAAGAGCTCCTACCCTTGTATTCTTAAGCATTTATTTCCCTTTGCAGCGCTGTCAATGGACGAAATTACTTGAAAAATTACGTTACCTTTAGAAAAATCATAGTGCTAATCCGTCTAATCTCTGTAAGCAACACTCATTCCCACAATCTTCGGTCGGTATCAGGCGCTGCGAAGGGAAGGCAATGTTTAAGAATACCACCCTTAGAGTCGTATTCTTAAACAATTCTTTCCCTTCGAAAATGAAAGGAAGGAATTTTCTTTCGATTTGGTATTCTTAAAAAATCCTTCCCTTTCCTTTCCCTTGGGAAGGGAAATTGAAAAGTTCTCATGCTTGATATACGGTACACTAATTCGCACTACATTCGGCTAATCTAATTTATCTCCATCCCTGTTTCTTATCATATCAGTTTATATGTAATTATATTCTTGGATAATAGCCTATAGGCTAGGTCTAAATACTACAACAAAATATGGCTTGTTGGTGTACATGCGCGATTTAGAGCTAGGATCCTGTATTTATTAATATCATGTTGACAATTCATTCTTGTGTTTGTGCAAGTCAACATAATATGCTTTGAAGACAATATTTGTGGTCTAAATCATGTTTTGGGCAACAATAATGCAAGTCAACCCTTGGAAACGTTTGTTTGACAAGGTTTGTATACTACTTCAGGCATACCAACTGGTGCGCGCCTAGCTTCGCCTGTGGAACAGAGCTACCAACACTTCCGAAAAAATTTCCTTCCAAGGAATTCTTTAAGAATACTGAAGGGAAAGAAAATTCCTTGGAAGGGAAAGGAAAGTTAAAGGAAAGTATGGGTTTTTAAGAATACGACTCTTAGTCTCTTCCATCCTTCCCTTTCCGCTCTAGGTAAAAATATTTGACAATAGGTGCCATCACTCTATTATAAATTTTACCCGAACCATATGATTGACAGTGAGAAATGAGAGATTCAGCATGGTCATATTTATGTTTTATTAAGTTCACCACAACACCAAACACCTCCAATGAAATTAATGAAAAGCATATATGTGATCCACCAGGATTCGAACCCGGGTTATCACACACAGATTTTTAGACACCTTATCCAATACTTATTAAATATATATATATATATATATATATATATATATATATATATATATATATATATATATATTAAAGGGGTGTTTTTTTGTTTCTGGACCACCCTCAGGTCCCTCATGCTTAGCCCCAATAGCCTTGAAATGTTAGGACATACAGTAGATAAAATGGAGAGAATACAGAGGCGAATAACTAAAATGACCCTAAACTTAACAATAAGCCATACGAAGAACTTTTAAAAGAGTTGAATCTTTTTAGTTTGACGAAGCGTAGGTTGAAAGGGGACTTAATTCAAGCACTTAAAATTATTAAAGGTCTTGACAATATGGATGTCAACAAATATATACTTCACAACTGACCAATCGAATTACGTAAGAGGAAATGGCTGTGAGGTCGTTGGAAAGCCTTTTTATTCACACGAGACAAATAATATATTTTTCAATCGAGTGGTAAATGTGTGGAATGGACTACCTAGAAATGTTATTGAATATTGTTCTGTTCAATCGTTCAAAAACTGGTTGATAAATATTTCGCTTTTTACCCGCAATTAACTGCTTTTACAAATGAATAGCCTCCTAATATGTATTAGTTTTCCACATTGACTAAGTAGGTTAGATACAAACAGCCTCGAAAGGATCAACATATTTGTTGTTGCTTGCGTTGCATTGTACTCCTTTGTACACATGCTTCATTGTGCTAATAACCATCTGCACTATCTCATAGCTCTGCGAAATCAAATAATTGATAAATAAATAACAAAACAGTAGTAATGTATACAATAATGAAAAATAACAATATATATTGTGTATCTCTATGTCTGTTAAACATCATAATAAAACCATTAGTGCAAACAATTTAATGTCATTTTATATATTAGGACATCATGAATGAGTCTGCTAGAAATTGCGACCTACACAATAAACTATATCATTTGTGAGGGACCGAATATTGTTAGCGCCCTTACTCATCCACGGAGTCACAGTCATGCTCTTGCTGTAACCAACTGGATTGAAATACTTTAATATGATGAAGGTCAAGTAATGATAATCACTTTGACATTCTTATCATTTTTTATTTTTCCCAAGACTCCAAAGGGCCCATGACTGACAATATATCTACCTAGACCACCCTGCTTCCCTGCTCTACAGCCGGATTACTGTTGGGGCTTAACCATAGGCTGACCTTACCAATCAGTATGTGAGACTAACTCTTTGTATAGATGCACAGTTGCATTATATGTATTTGTTCATAGATAACTCAGGGACAATGTTTGTCAATCACAGTCAATCACTGACTGTGATTTTCTACGATTTGCTTGTTTTTGTGTGTGTGTGTGTTTTTTTTTAATGTGAATGAGGGAGACAAAAGGCATAACTGCCTGCAGCGAGTGCCTCCCCCAGATATCAAAGAGTGACAGGGCCGAAATCAAGGGACGTTCGAGCTAAAATGCCTGGACACACGGAGTTTGAAGCAATTTAAGTCATAGGAAGAGGGAAAGACTGATTCTGGGAGAGAATTCCAGAGCTCAGCAGTTGAATAACAGAAAGTCTGAGAATAGCGTTTCACTCTTGGGTTGGAGAGTTGCACAGAGTAGGGGTGGGATTGTGTTGCAAGGCGGGTACTACGTATCCTACGTAGAGGAGGTGGTATACACTGGGAAAGCTCCGAGGAACACTGATTATTGTAGTAGCGATAGAACAGTGAGAGAGATGCAACATTGCGGCGAAGAGAGAGAGATTGCAGAGAATTGGTGAGTGGATGGGAGTTAATTATACGAAAAGCTTTCCTTTCTACTTTATCTAGGAGTGCGGTGTGAGAGGATCCTCCCCACACATGTGAACAATACTCCATACAAGGACGCACTGTGCCCCTGTACAGAGCAAGTAGCTGCGCAGGGGTAAAGAACCCCTTGAGGCGGTAATAATATATGCTGTAGTTATGAACATGAACAATGATAATTCATTAAACACAATGTTAAGTCCACTTACATAGTTACATATTTGAAGACAGATACCTACGCAATTTAAACCTGTTATTATTTTTTGGCATTTATTTTGTATTTAGGTGATTGTTTGTATGTATGTAAGGAACTTTACGTGATATTTTTTAATCATAAGCATAGTGGTAAAAGATGACAACAAGGAAAAATTGGAAAGCAGTAGAATAGGAGTGCTGAAGGCGTAGAAAACAACATGAGATACAAATAGGAGTGCTGAAGGCGTAAAAAACAACATGAGATACAAATAGGAGTGCTGAAGGCGTAGAAAACAACATGAGATACAAATAGGAGTGCTGAAGGCGTAGAAAACAACATGAGATACAAATCGACGTAAGTACAGATTGGGAAGCTTAACGACAAATGGGATATGTAGGTCAAGTGAAATTGAGAATGAGCGGTAGTACACGAGGCTTTGAAAAATCAGATAGTTGAAAGTGAACTCAGATGATGGATGGGTGACAGTTTTTGGAATGGATGAGAAATGGATGCGTCACTGGCGGGAGATGAATGACTCGAGGATGGTTAGACAGTGGAGATGAAGGTGTCTGGGAAGAAAAGACTCATGCCGCTGTCACACCAGCAATATTATCGGGGAAATTGTATCGAAGACTGGAATTAGCTGTATGTTACGTGGCATTTTTTGCAATTTGGGTTATATACTTTTGCCAATATCTGTTTACTCATATTATGAGCTGTGATATTTGAAATACAGGCGAAAATGACAATATAGTTGTCGATGAAGCTGTGTGTATGATTTCGGCTTTGTGCTCGTAATCTGAAACAGAGAAGAGTGTTTTTCTATTTCATGAAATTTTGCAAACTGTAATACTAACCATAGCAGTACTTCTGATTGAATGTTGGTGTAGTGCTGCGGGAAAAAAACAGTATAGTGGCGATTCATTTTGTTATTATTATAATTTATATCGAAAAGCACTGTTTGTTTTAAAGTTACTGACATTTGGGAAAGGTAAGACGTTTTTTTCCACGCCGTAAGTCGTGTACGGCAATATGGTCAAGTACACTTTACGAAGTGGGGGGTGTAAGAAATAACTATATATTTGGAAACCTAAGGTGTCTTCACCTTTCTGTTTTGTGTCACTTATGTTAATCCAGGCTCTAAAATTCTAGTTCCTGTGGCCATAAATGCCGTATCCGCTCCATCTTGCGACGATGATAAGCTAAAAGCATTTACAAGTTACACATCTCGTGGTCCTGAGAGTACAAGTTGCTTGATTTCTGCTCTATACGAATTTCCCACCCTGCTATTGGCTACAGATATTGTGTTTACTGACTATATATTAGAGAAGAGAACCATGAGAGCTTTAAGGGAGCCCACCTCGTTTGTTTTATCTTTCTCTCCCTCTCTCTTTGGCTTGTATCTATTCGGCCCCATTCAGCCTACTGTTTTAAAACGTTTACCCCCATCCAGGTGTCAATATTTTCCTGGCAAGCCGGTAGCGAGTCAGCATATATATATTTTTGTTTTGACAGTAAGCTAAATTTGTACATTTTTTGATAGAAAAATATCTCCGGCGAAGCCGGATTTCTCCACACAATGCTGGTTCGCTATCGCTCGCCAGGAAGAATTCTACACCTGGATGGGGATAAACGTCTTAAAACAGTTGGCTGAATGGGGCCGAATGGATACAAGCCAGGGAAAGAGAAAAAAGGAGAGAAAGATAAAACAAAAAGCCGGTGACCCCCATAATCAACAACAACATGGTGACAGGTTCATGAGAGAGGCTGGCTGGGAGGTCTACTGTAGGTGTTGTTGTCTTCCATGCTGGGAGGTCTACTGTAGGTGTTGTTGTCTTCCATGCTGGGAGGTCTACTGTAGGTGTTGTTGTCTTCCATGCTGGGAGGTCTACTGTAGGTGTTGTTGTCTTCCATGCTGGGAGGTCTACTGTAGGTGTTGTTGTCTTCCATGCTGGTAGAAGTTCTAGGTGTTGTTGTCTTCCATGCTGGGAGGTCTACTGTAGGTGTTGTTGTCTTCCATGCTGGTAGAAGTTCTAGGTGTTGTTGTCTTCCATGCTGGGAGGTCTACTGTAGGTGTTGTTGTCTTCCATGCTGGTAGAAGTTCTAGGTGTTGTTGTCTTCCATGCTGGGAGGTCTACTGTAGGTGTTGTTGTCTTCCATGCTGGTAGAAGTTCTAGGTGTTGTTGTCTTCCATGCTGGCTGGAAGGTCTAGGTGTTGTTGTCTTCCATGCTGGGAGGTCTACTGTAGGTGTTGTTGTCTTCCATGCTGGTAGAAGTTCTAGGTGTTGTTGTCTTCCATGCTGGTAGAAGTTCTAGGTGTTGTTGTCTTCCATGCTGGGAGGTCTACTGTAGGTGTTGTTGTCTTCCATGCTGGTAGAAGTTCTAGGTGTTGTTGTCTTCCATGCTGGTAGAAGTTCTAGGTGTTGTTGTCTTCCATGCTGGTAGAAGTTCTAGGTGTTGTTGTCTTCCATGCTGGGAGGTCTACTGTAGGTGTTGTTGTCTTCCATGCTGGTAGAAGTTCTAGGTGTTGTTGTCTTCCATGCTGGGAGGTCTACTGTAGGTGTTGTTGTCTTCCATGCTGGTAGAAGTTCTAGGTGTTGTTGTCTTCCATGCTGGCTGGAAGGTCTAGGTGTTGTTGTCTTCCATGCTGGGAGGTCTACTGTAGGTGTTGTTGTCTTCCATGCTGGTAGAAGTTCTAGGTGTTGTTGTCTTCCATGCTGGTAGAAGTTCTAGGTGTTGTTGTCTTCCATGCTGGGAGGTCTACTGTAGGTGTTGTTGTCTTCCATGCTGGTAGAAGTTCTAGGTGTTGTTGTCTTCCATGCTGGTAGAAGTTCTAGGTGTTGTTGTCTTCCATGCTGGTAGAAGTTCTAGGTGTTGTTGTCTTCCATGCTGGGAGGTCTACTGTAGGTGTTGTTGTCTTCCATGCTGGTAGAAGTTCTAGGTGTTGTTGTCTTCCATGCTGGAAGGTCTACTGTAGGTGTTGTTGTTGTTGTTGTTGTTGTTCCCTAAGCTGCCTGGCCGAACAGCCCCGAGTCCCTGAGAAAGGCCATGGCCACGATCGGGCTTTCCCACAGAGCTCTTATTGAGTGTAGATTGTGTTGTTGGCGTAAGTGGTTGTGTGAAATGCAGTCTTCTATGATGTGTTTAATGGTAGGTGTTGTTGTCTTCCATGCTGGTAGAAGTTCTAGGTGATGTTGTCTTCCATGCTGGTAGAAGTTCTCACTTGCTTGTCACTACTAAAGTTTGTAGTCTCCATACCGGTTTGACATCTCATTCACCGGCAGTAGACTATTTTGGTGATTTTGTGTTTATTTTATATATACTGTACATTATGCTAAGTCTGGTTGGCTGTGTGACTACTATGTAACATCATAGAAATACGACTACATATTTTTGTTTTACAAGTAACATTAATATACCTTAAATGGTGTTTTTACAGATTATACCAAACTGTCGCCCATCGGAATAGGGATGGGGAGAATGAGAATATCAGGTTTCAAAAACTCTACATTTTTCAATCTAGATAAGCACACCGACTGATAAAGTTGGTACCGCCAGTACTATAGTATATACAGTAGATACTGGTTTTCCAATGTTCTATTAATTTGACGTTAACACATTCAGTGATGTGTTAACAACATGATAATTACTTTAGAATGTACTGAAACGTAATTCACTCGCTGACATTGAAAGTAATGAATCCCTTGATGACCTTGATTTCTTGTTCGTACACACATTAACAGATGGGATCTCCCTCCCACATCCCACGGCATTCGTTAATTTTGTTTATCATGGTAACCTCTAAACCATTTGTATTTGATTGGGCATAACCAGATAATGTATTTAACCAACACAGTTTAATTATATATATATATTGTCTATTCGATTCAGCTGATGAAGATACACAATACACTTTCAGACTAGTTATATGTTTAATAAAAGGACCAACCGAAACTTGTTCAAGCTAATCTCTTCTCTCCTCACGTACCTACACTTTGATTTGGTTTATCAGTTATATGTTTTGTTTGTCCTATATACATGTGGTCAACATAATGAGGGCTATTCCACCAAGTTCTGAAGAACTAGAATATATCTACTTAAACTGGCAATACTCACCAACTATTCCGTTTCTCTTCATTATACACATATTCACAGGAGTTGGATATACCTTATTCTTGTACGTATTTTGAAATACTGACCACTTGACTTTCCTTTTTATACGTCATATCTGAGTCTCTCTCTCTCTCTCTCTCTCTCTCCATATATATATATATATATATATATATATATATATATATATATATATATATATATATATATATACAGGGTGTTTTCAGAATGAATAGACCTAGTAATAATAAACATACTTTACAATGTGCGGTTTTGGAAATATCTCATATTTACCGGGATATTTTCTAACATCAATGTATTATACAGTATTTAAAATAGGTACAGGCTTGGGCTTGGCGTATACGTTCAAATATCCTTGGTGTGTGTCTTACTTCTCTGCAAGCCTCTTTAACTCGTTGCCACAGTTGCTGATGAGTGTTGATTTGTGTAGCATACACGCTGCTCTTTAAATGTCCCCAAAGATAAAAGTCAAGTGGAGTTTGATCCAGTAAATATCTAGGTGGCCAGGCAATGGGACCACCATGGCCTATCCACTTATCAGGGTACATAAGATTAAGTAAATCCCTCTACCTCGTTCAAAGTGAGCTGGAGCCCCATCATGCATGAACCACATTTGTGTTCTGAGAGGCACATCTTCAAGTAGTATGGCTAAGTCATACAGTAAGTCGTGGTAGCATAAAAGGTCCGATTAGATGGTCACTAAGAATACCGGCCCAAATATTTATCACAAAGCGTTCCAGATGTTCCCTCACTGTTGTTGCATGTGGGTTTTCTGCTGCCCATGTACAAATAAAGTAATTGAGTTGTTGGTAATCTACTGATAATTTCCATCCCCTAGACTTTCCTATTTATACTAAAATGAGTAATATTCCGGTAAATATGAGATATTTCTATAACCGTCACATAGTAAAGTATATTTATTATTGCTAAGTCTATTCATTCTCAATTTTTTGAAACACCTAGTGTTTATATATATATATATATATATATATATATATATATATATGTTAGTAAAGCCAGGTAATACATTTTCTTTAATACATAGGACGTTGAAAGAAATGGCAATTTCTGCATTGGAAATTTTATTATTCAAGGTTTCCAGGTCTCTGATGAGTTTTCGCTGGGTGGCAGGAAGTAGATGAATGAGGTTAGCAAAATTCATGGTGGTACAGGGTTACATTAATGTTCATGATGATACAGGATATACGACGCGTTTCACTGGACAACCAGCATTATCAAGTAATGATTGAATGATATAAAAAGGAAACAGGAAAGGTATACAGTATATAGAGGGAGGGGGATCGGAAGGGGCGAAAATCAGGGGGCAAATGTCTGCTATTGGTGGAGAGATATTCTAGGTGTGTTAGTGAGAGATCCGCGTCACGCAGGCGCACTGGATGCGGGAAGGTGGTGGTCGGTTGGCGAGGTCGAAGCTGATTGGCTGCGTGTCGAGGGGCGTGGCCTAAGTTGCGTAGTACGTGTGGCGCCGGCAGCAGACGAAGCTGAAGGAAGTAGCGCGGGGGGCTGCGTCAAGGGCACCGGGGGGCGAGGGGGGGCGTTAGGCCCTGTAGGGTAGTGCCTTTTGGCAGAAGGGAGGATCTGAAGATCCAGAGTTTGATTGTTGATGTTAGGATGTAAGGCTTGGTTTTAGACGATGTCGATCAACTGCAGACATGCTTTGCCTTCTTACGCATCAAATCAACCAAGCTACAGACCAACATGGTGAAACACATACAATAGCACTGGATATATCAAAGGCATTTGATAGAGTCTGGCATTAATCCTTATTGTCGAAGATGTCACACTACGGCCTTGCATCATTAGTTCCACTAATTTCTTCTTATCTTCATAACAGAAAAATATGTGTAATGGTAGATGGCCTTTATTCTCAATTTCACTCAATAAATGCTGGTGTTCCCCAGGGATCAGTTTTGGCCCCAATTCTGTTCCTCATTCATATCAATGATCTCATATCTACCACTCATAATCCAATACATTCCTACGCAGATGACTCAACACTCCACAGTTCCTTCACATTTACCAATTCTTTCACCCAACCCGATCTTATAAATTCAAAAATAAACACTGCAATTTCTCTGAACCAGGACCTTTCTAGAATTGATGGATGGGGACAAAAGAATCTAGTTTCCTTTAATGCACAGAAAACCAAGTACATTCAATTTTCTAACCGACAGAATCTCACTGACTCCCATATATTTTTTAATGATGTAAATATTCCCACTTCCCCTAGTATTGACATTCTCGGTGTAACATTAACTACTAACTTGAGCTGGACACATTATGTTAGAGGCATTGCTAAGAATGCCTCTAAAAAACTGGGACTCCTGTACAGAGTTCGAGAATTCTTCACTGACGAGCAGTTGGCCGTGATATATAAAAGTCATGTGCGTTCTCAGATGGATTACTGTTCACCTCAGTGGGGTGGAAGTGGAGTGGTTGCATTGAGGCAGTTGGACAAAATTCAAAATAAAGCTATTAGATTAATCAATAACCCTGCAATCACACAGGACCTTCCTACATTATCCATACGAAGAAACGTTGCATCCCTTGCATTATTCTACAGATATTTTCACAGCAATTGTTCCGAGGAACTTGCTTCAATTGTGCCGCCTCTCCACATCTTTCCCCGTAGAACTAGGGCAGCTGAGAGCGCCCAAGAATTTACACTTTCTCCTCCACAATGCAGAACTTCTGCTTATCAGAATTCATTTATCCCCAGAGCTACTACTCTTTGGAATGCACTTCCCTCGAATTGCTTTCCACAAACTTACAATCTACAAATGTTTAAATCCAGTTGTTACAAACATTTTATGAATGGAGGATGCCTTTAGGCACATGGACCTTTTTGTTTTGTCTGTGTTTTTCCTTCCTCCGTTCATTGTCTCTTTAAAAAAAAAAAAATATATATATATATAACGCTTGCTTCGAGTATTGGTAATCTCCTTGGGTCACATTCTTTTTCGAGTATGGTGGTGTGTTTCTCTGAATCGTTGCGTGTGAGGTGGGGGTGGTTAGGGGTGAGATAGTGGTCTTTGATGGCTCCAACCTGAAGGTGAAGAGTTAACCGACGTGATAGACGAGTCTGCGTCATGCCAATATAGGAATGAGGTCCACAGTCCTCATAATTACAGGTATGTTGGTAAATGATGTGATCGTCGGTCATCGGGCTCTTTATCTTGGTGGAAGCTGGTTTGTTGCGGAGAACGAGGTTGGAGGTCTTGGGGGGATTTATAATAAATTATTAATTTGATTTTTTTTGTGTTTGTGACGCCTGCAGCTTAGCAGAACGCCACGTGGGCTCAGCCACTCGCTTGGCCACTCGCTAACACTCGCCAGGGCAATGAATTTGGCTACAGTCTATCTACAATGTTATACTTTCTTTCTTGTGAATCGTCATGTCACAGGCAGTATAGAAGTGGTCTTTATTTTTGTCTGTGACAATGTATTATATTTTATATCATCAGTTATAAGTTTAATGTATAAGAATGAATGATACAGCTAGAGAGTGTGAGTGAGTAAGTGCAGGAGGCAGAGGGTTATGCGCGCAGTGTTACGCGTTGTCTCGGTGACGTCATGCCACGGCCGGGCCCTCTGAGTGGCTGGCCGCTTTGCCGCCCTCCTGCCGCAGCAGAAGGTAGTTTCCCCGCACTCCTTGCTGCCTTTGTGCCTTCCTCGCTCAGAGCTTGCTTGACCAGCATAACCTTCACACCTCCCTTGCCATCTGTCCCCGACTTCCACCTATAGAACACTTTCTCTCTCTCTCAACTTCTTACCTCTTATTCTTCTAATCTATTTAACATTATAACTCCCCTTTGGTTCTGCACGATTTCATATATCGGCCATCGTATTATATGCTGAAGCTCTCAGATATTTCATGTTTAGTTAGACATTTTGGAGGGGTTAACATTTTGTCTGTAGAGGTTCGACACACTCGCGGTGTCTCCCTACCTATTTCTTGGTTGTCTGCTGGGCTATTTAATGCTAGACTGGGGTGAGGCTATTGGTGTTGTGATTTCCGATGTGTACCAGGTTTTGTTGAACTTGTACAATCGCAACGGATATGTGGGAAGCCTAGGTTGTCTTTCTGACTGTGTACCTTGTTACCTGTGTTGCGAGTGAGGGCTTTTGCCTCTGCCACCCAACACTGTGCTAACTCATTTTGCTTTGACTTGAAGAGGGTCGCCAGGAGAGAACCAGATACTAGCGATCTGGATCTCTCAAGAGAGCACCCCGTCATTTAACGTAATTTGGCCGTACAGTCTTAAGGACCTCGCTAAGCTATGAGCCGCTTGCTCAGCCATTGTTTCCGAGCCTACAACATCCCAGCTAGACTTTATTCGCCTAGCAGACACCTGATTAGGATTATAAACGCTTATGTTATGTATGCAGCATTTTTATTCACGTTGAGTGTAAGCCTTGGTTGTTGTTGAGTTGCACAACCCAGCAGGCTTTTGCGTTGCCTGAGGAAGTACTTCTTTTGTTGTTGAAGATAATACTATTGCGCATTTATCGTTATTCCCGTGCCAGTTAACACTGTATGTCCCTACACTTGTCATATCTTGTTCCTGCTTTATATAACAGTTCAAAATCCGATTCGATCATCTTAAGCAGCATCAGACTTTCTTCAGAAGATTCCTGTTCGATGCTTTAGGACTTTCATTCACTTTCTTTAATATAGGAGTGACAGTTTATTATTGTTTAGAGTAACTTTAATTATATCTTCTTCTTGTTTGTATTAAATCATTCCAGTGATTTAATTAAGCTCTCTATCTTTTTCCTTGTATACATTATTAACGTAATTGTATGTTGTTGTGATCAGGCTGTATCAGAGATCATCAGCCTGTAGTAGTAGTGCATTTATACCGAGTTAGAGGATACCCCGCTATCGCAGATTTAACTCTGGAGGGTATAGGTATTTTTGTGCGCCGGCATTATAAGTTCGAGGGTTGGATCTAGTGTTACCGTTGTGGCTGTGTGCCTTTCTAGTCCAATGATTAAGAGCCCTTGTTTTATACGAGTCCCGGTCGTAACACAATATAGGAATGAGGTCCACAGTCCTCATAATTACAGGTATGTTGGTAAATGACGTGATCGTCGGTCATCGGGCTCTTTATCTTGGTGGAAGCTGGTTTGTTGCGGAGAACGAGGTTGGAGGTCTTGGGGGGATTTGTAATAAATGATTAATTTGATTTTGTTTTCCGGGTTGGTTGGGTGGACATGCTTGGAAATGATTTCTTTTATGACAGCCTCGTAATTTTTGTGTTCGGAGGACATAACATTGCGGTAGAAGATCTTGATTTTATTGTGGGGGTCAATGTTGGGAGGGCTTTGGGTTACCATTTTTCAAGATGGTGGTTGATGGTGCTGGAGATGTCGGAGTTGGAGTTTCCGTTATTCACTAAAACTTGAGATAGTCTTTCCAGTTCCTGGTGGGTGTCGGCCCAGGTATAGAGCAGTGCGTGAGGGCTCTCCTTACATAAGCAGAGATGGAGGATAGAAGATAACGGCGGGGGCATTCACTATCGCCATTGAGGCATTGTCCTGTGTTAGTTGGTTTAGTGTAGACGGTGCTTTTGAACCCGTGGTCGTTCAGAGCTACGAGGATGTCGAGGAAGGGGAGTTGTCCATTGTTTTATTTTTCAAAGGTGAAGTTGAGTCCGGAGGAGGTCATGAAGCGAAGCTGGAGTTTCATAGTGCGGCCGTGACGTCAGGTCACGTGACAATAATAAACAAACCAGTACCTGGCCCTATGGTATGGGGCTGCCGCGCGCTTGTACACAAAGAGACTGGTCAAGTTTGTGTTGTACCAGGCTGTTTTAGCACACACGGACAAGACAATGTGCTTTTGTATTGATTTCAAACAATCAAAGATGTATGGAAAATATATTAAGGAAACAATAACAAGCTTCAAAGCAGTAACATAAAACAATATGATGAATAGATGATAAGGCTGAATATTGAGCTCTCTCCTTTAATATGTGTGGATGTTTGGATTATTTTGAACATATCTTAAGTAATTTTACCCAAATATATATAGGCCTTATTTCATTCATAAAACTACAGATGCATACAGTACCTATCAGACGGCAACGGTCAATAAGAGTAAAAAAAAAAAAAAAAAAAAAAAAAAATTATATAAAGCGCAAAGCTCTTTATCATCCATCGCCGTCTGGAAACTGTCTAATATCTTCTTGTATAAGGACTAGGCTTAACAATTATCTGTACTGATATATATTGTCTCATTTTACACAATATATTTGTATACACATTTATGTTTATCGATATATTAGGGAGGTAACTGCAATTCACGGCAAAGCGTATACCATTAGCCTACACTAGATTACCGTATCCTATGCAAAGCCAACTGAAAACAAAAGATTAATAGGACACCGACAATTTATTAACCACATTAATGATGTATATGAAATGTCTGTTATGGTGGATGGGTGAGGGTAGGGGAGATTTTTCATGTGTTTTCGACCATTCCATTCTTACAAAAGATGTTTATATCAATCTATTTTACCTTCCATAATGAGAGACAATACGATTCATCACGAAGTGTAGCCTACCGGCAGATATATAACAAACGTATATATTATATACTAAATGAAGAGACAAGGAATAATCGTGTGTCTTTAGACCTCTTCATATAGATTAATATGTAGGTTAAGGTACATATACGGTACAAGTATATCGTTTGCTTCAACAGACACATTCCATGATAAATAACATAAGGAACAAAGCACAATGTAAGGCATTGATCTTGGTACAATGGCAAAGCTGCTAGATGTAAAGTAAGTACCGGTAATAAAACGAAACATATGAAAAGAGTTGATTAGGCTATGCCCAACATTACCGGTATCTATCAACTGAAAATATATATATTTTATAATCTATATTTTATTAATTTCACCCCAACATACAGTATGCCAATTTTGTGAATAGGTCATTTATATAATATGCTTACGTGTCGGATAAATTGCGTCTATATATGCAGGAAAATTTAGACTAAATTAATGGCAATATAAGCAAAATCCATCATAGTTTTACCATTTTAATGCAGCAAAATTATATAAATCTGAACTTGGCTCTTTTGCCAACCATTGGCGTGCAACAATATCAAACCCACCAAACCTACCTAAGAATTAACTTAACTAACGGTTTATTTGAGGAGGTTTAAGCAAAGTCCGTTGTATAAATATATGTTACCTTCCATAATATATACAGTATATATATATATATATATATATATATATATATATATATATATATATATATATATATACAGTATATATATATATATATATATATATATATATATATATATATATACACAGGGTGTTCCAGTAATGCTTTTCATAAATTATATGGTGGACTCATCAGACAAAAATAAGAATAAATTACTCTATGAACATGAGGTTGAGTATTTATAATAACGGAGTTATTACACAATTTAAGTTAACGATAGATGCAATGCCATTCAGTCCAAGGGGTAATGTTGCCATTTTAGTGGATTATATCCATTTGGCCTTCGCTATCGCTTGCTAGCCTCAAGATAGTGAGCAGTAGCGATCTGACTTTTCGGTAGAAAAATATGTCCGGCTTCGCCGGATTTGATTTTCCTACCGAAAACATCAGTCGCTACCGCTCGCTAGCCTGAAGAGAGAACGCCGATTGGATATCTTGGATATCTTGAGGCTAGCAAGCGATAGCGAAGGCCAAATGGATATAATCCACTAAAATGGCAACATTACCCCTTGGACTGAATGGCATTGTATCTATCGTTAACTTACATCGCGTAATAACTCCTTTATTATAAATACTCAACCTCATGTTCATAGAGTAATGTATTCTTATTTTTGTCTGATCTATCTATCTATCTATCTATTGCCTGACGCCGTGATCCCCGAAGGGGTGGCCACGAACGAACCACCCCCATGCACCTCTGTCCCCAGTCAGTCGACGCCCCTCCCCCCAACCAGCACCGCCTTCATTCATGTAGTTCCTCACTCCATCCTTCCACCTCATATTCGGTCTACCTCTCCCCCTCTGTCCCTCCACCTCGCTCTCGTACACCCTCTTAGTCATTCTCTCGCTTTCCATACGTTCCATATGGCCGAACCATCTCAAGTTGGTTCCTTTTCACACTTTCCAGCACATCTACCTCCACACCACACCTCCTTCTTACTTCCTCATTAGTCTGTCTATCCCTCCATGTAATTCCGCACGCACTCCTTAAGTAATTCATTTCCACTGCTCTCACTCTTGGTCTGAGTCTCTCAACCAACGTCCATGCTTCGCTTCCGTAAGTCAGTGTCGGGATTACCACACTGTCATGCAAGGACTTCTTCACTTCCATACTGACCACCCTATTTCTTGTTACTGCTTTTAGCGTTCCTACAACCCTCTTCCCCTGTTGTACCCTCTCCCGCACCTCTTCATCCATAGTCCCATCTTTACTCAACACACTGCCCAGATACTTAAAAGAGTTGACGATCTCCATAGCCTGACCGTTCAGCTTCACCTCACACTCTGTGACTTCACCCCTTTCGAAGACCATAACCTTGCTCTTCCCCGTATTTACCTTCAAATTCCGTTTTTCGCACACTGTTCCAAACTCATTTACCAGACCCTGCAACTCCCATTCATTATCACTCATCAGAACTGTATCATCCGCAAACAGCAGTATAGGTAGCTTCCACTCAATTCCCTCCCTTTTCAGCAATACACCAACATCCACTGCTCTTGATAGTATTTCTTTCATAACTCCATCCATATATACAGTAAACAACCACGGGGACATCACACACCCCTGTTTCAAACCAACATTCAGGTCAAAGAACTCGCTCTGCTCACTCTCCACACGTACTGCCGCCTTTGCACCCTCATACATGCTCTTC
>JBAKBP010020198.1:0-43103 GCA_037953745.1 Lithodes maja
CTCTTGCACTCGTTTGCCATCAGTGATGACAACACCCTGCTTGCAACTCGCTAATGTTAGCACGAAAATATACCTCAGAATAAGGGAATAATAGGGAAAATAGGTGATAACTGAAGGAGAGGAGGAAAGTGGGGAAGGAGGGGAGGTAGAGGACTGAGATTTTGCATGGCCCAGGGGCCAAAAAAAAATAAAAAAATAAAAAAATAAAAATAAAAAAATATTTTTTTTTTCGATGTCAAAAGTTGATTTTTTATTTTACTTACTCTCAAGAGTCTTCCCGCAGTCCGCCGGGGGAACTCTTAAGAGTCTCCCCGCAGTTCCCGGGTTAAGTAATAATAGTAGATATATTGATGATATTCTCGTTTGCAATTTGTTAAATTTTAATCAAGTTGTTAAACTTATTTACCCTAATTCTATTCCCCTCACACAATGTAACGTAAATTATAAAGTTGAAAATTTTCTTGATATAAATATAGAGATTGTTAATGAACAGTGCATACTTAACACTTAAAGAGCGGCTCACCACATAAGTCGAGTTGAAAAAACAGGCAAAAAACGAGTGAAAAAATGGTGTAAATCGAGTGAAAATGAGTGGGATAGTAATGATCCATACGTCCGATATCTGTGGCCTCCCGGCCCACACTAACTCCAGTTCCCCCACCGCGCGAGAGGATCACAGTGCAACCAATAGTTCGCTAAAAGTGAGCAAGGTAGCAAAATCTGCTAAACTTCCATCTTCGAAGTAACACTGTCAGTGCTCCACGAGTGCTACGTAGCTGTATGTTACGTCAATGTGTAGCGATTTCCACCTAGTTTTCGGCACAATACAGTTCCTTTCATACTGATGGTTGATATAGCAGTCAGAATGGCCTGAAAAGGCCCAAAACGGCCACAGAGGGCCCGCTAAAGAAGGGTTAAAGTATATCACAAAGTTGATGATTTTAATTTTAACGTAATAAACTTTCCTTTCCCTAGTAGTAATATCGATAGTAAAATAACTTCTACTGTAATTGTTTTTATTCCCAATTAATAAGATTTTGTAAAATCTGCACTAAAGTAGATGACTTTTGGGCTAGAGCTAGGTTACTATACAGACTCTTAGTGGACAGAGGTTTTGAGGCAAGTAAATTGTTCCATAAATTTAATCTTTTTAGGGTCAATTATTGTGACTGTATTCTAAAATTTGACATCAATAATTTTAATCAAGCATTTTTAACTTGAAGTTTCTTGTATAACCTCTGCTTACTTTTTGTCTGTATTTATTGTTTTTTGTCTATTTATTGTTTATCTTTTTCTTTTTCTATTATTAATATTGATGATTTTTTAAATTTATTGTTCTTGTTAACCCGTACAGCCCCAGCGACGCATCTGACGCGTCGGCGATGTATGTAACGCACAGCCCCAGCGACGCGTCACCCTAATTGCGCCGACCGTAACCTCAGGTGTAGCCACTCAAGAGGGCTCAGATTTGTATGGGAACTGTGTACGTATCCCACGCAACCGTGCCGATGGTTGAAAACTCTCAAAGTCCACGTGCGTGCGCGTGAGCGCGCAATAACCTGTTTTTTTGGGGTAATTGCCTTCAATTTTTTACTCTTGTAAAATACGTTTTCGGGGCCTCTGTAGGACCATTCTTTAAGCTTTTTGAGCGGTTTTTCGTGGTTTTTCCTTCATTCCTAACCCATTCGCTATTGTTTCTGGAATAAAACCATTTTTTGAAAACCGGCCGGGTTCTGGTGAACAAACATTACAAAACTAGCCGGGGCTCCACGGGTTAAAAGAGTACTCTTTGTTTAAATCTGTTGTTACTTCATATTTTGCAATTATTTGTCTTTATATTATATGTATTCATTGTCGATAGTATCAATTGCTTACTTTTGCGATTTCCTTAGTTTATTTGTGCTATAAATGTAGGTTATTTGTAGGGTAGTTATTGATAGGGGTCACTTGAGGCATGCTATGCTTACAGGTACCTACCCGATAGCACTATCGTTAGTGAGTGCTGTACTGTATTTTATATATTATTTTGTAATAGTATAGATATCTTATCAATATTTGTATTTTGTACTATTGTTAATGTCTTGTCATGTTGCAAATTTGATTTTAAATAATATTTTGACATTTAACATGTAGTTTCTTTATTCATGCAGAGTTTAGTAAAATTTGCCAGAACGTCCCGGACTTCCCAAACTTGACTACTTCCTTTAACGTGACGATAGTGCGTTGTTATATGTGCGATTAGTTTGCTTGGGAAACAGATTAACTTGCTCATGTAGTAATGTACACCCTATGTGGTGGATTGTGTTCTTTTATTTAATAATTTTTATTTTAGTAAGCGTTGTTTCCACATAGCGATTTTGATAATTTAATTTGACTTTATATTGTCCTTGTCCCAATTTTGGTTTGTTTAGTTTGCAAGTTTTACATTTTAATTAATCAATATTCAAGATTGGATCACTAATCACTTGCACATGCTTAGCAGCAAAAGAGACAGATGAGGCTAAGGCAGCATTATTATATATATTTTTTTCTTCTTGTGATTGTATCTCGTAGCTGATTCTTTAACACCAAAGAGGTAGCCACAGGCTGTGAATTACATGCCACTCTGAAGTTACTTCAATAACTCGCCCATTTTGATAAAAGTCATAACGTTCTTTTCTCTATTAGGTTTCTTCAAGCCTTTCTGCTCGATTGATACTCGTCAAGCTTAAGTTTGTTAACCATAATTAGAAATAATTAAAAAAATGAGAGCACAGAGATACAGTAATCATAATTAATTAATTTCACTTCCAACACCAGACAACCTCAAATAAAATTAATGAAAGCATGTGATCCACCCAGGATTCGAACCTGGGATACCACATATAGTACAGGACTTAAGCGCTTTAACCATTACACCATCAAGACAGTTATGGTAGGAACACAGCGGGAGGACCGTACTGCCAGGCAAAATCAAACGCAAATTTTCAAAACAGCGAAGGCCAAACTCCTGGATATCAAGAGTTTCCTGTACTAAGTACACAATATTTAAAAAATAATTTTAGGCGGTAAAAGTACTCTTTAGTCAACATTTTTAAAAGATGGGTGGCATTTGCCACCCACTATTAGGTCTTAAAGTGCTGTATGAATATGGGCATGCAGATGTCCGAGTCAAATTAACCAAATACAGTATAGTTAATGTTCACCCTCTCATTGTTTTATCATTTGGTGTTCCTTGTTTAAAACAGTTTTAATAACACTACATTATTGTGCACAGGTTGAGAACATCCTAATCAGCAGTGAGGGTAGCTATGTACTGTGTGACTTTGGTTCTGCCACATCTCGGGTCCTGAGCGGCACGAACGATGGTGTGGCCCGGGTAGAGGAGGAGATACAACGCTACACCACCCTAGCCTACCGCGCTCCAGAGATGATCGACCTCTACCTGGGACGACCTATCACCACTAAATCAGACATTTGGGTAGGTCAACTTCCATATTTTATGGGTTTAACAACCCTCCATATAAAAAAAAAGGTAAACCTATTATTTGGTAGTTGTCTTGCAGTATCTTGCAATACCTCTACTCCCCCAACCCAATCCCCTCTCTCCCCTCCACGCTCATATGTGCAACCCCCCACACACTAATTGGTCTTTTAACCCACAAATACAGCCCCAGTAATATTTTTGGTATTAGTGAATGACTTGTATAATACAGTCAGGTCTCGATATACTAGCGTTTTATATACACGGATTTGTTTGGAGTACACGGTAACCCCAGAAGTTCCAAAGTCGGCCACAACACGGAAAAGTCGGGATCATACACGGGTGGCGGCCCAAGCCTAGGTATACTGTATATAAATGATTAAGAATGATATTTATGCATCAAATGTCTTTCTGTATATCTATATAATGCATCTATCTCCCTTATACATAAATATGACTGTCTTATTTGGTCTTTTTTTTAACCCTTCCCGCCCGGGCAGCATTTTAAAAGGACACCGCGGCAGATGGGCAGGAACCCGGGTGTCCTTATAAAATCCGTAAGCTTGAAAGCCTATTCAGCTTGTTTTGAAAGCCGCGCGTCCGACGTGTGTAAACAAAGCCTGTCGGAGGCGACGCACGCACCTCTGGCAGCAAGCAGACATCGGAGCTTTGTTGTTGTGTGGTCTGCAAAGACAGATTCAGTCTTGAAAAGTGTGTCGCATTGCTAAAATTGCGGAAAAATGCGCTCCACGGAAATCGTCATCACAACTGAACCAGTTGACTTAGAGAGCTCTACTCAATGCCAGTCTACAGATTGAAAACCACAGTACGTTTAAACATGCGTGGGAATTTTCTAGCAGTTAAAATAACAAAGATACGGTAGCCTAGGCGTTGAAGTTTTTCGGCCATATCGCCCGGATCTCAACAATGTCCTTAGGATAGCGCCCCCGGGAGGGGAGGGTTAATCTACGATCATTTCTAATACGATGAAATTGAAAAAAAAAAAAAAAATTATCTTTCCAACACACACATAATACTGTACAATGAAAAAAAGTCAATAAAAATGTCTCCTTTGTCTTTTCAGAAACTTAGTCTGTCTCATATATGTTCGTATGTTATCGATCGCTTGGACCTAGCCCACACTCTCTATCTATCTAATGCATCTATCTATCTCCCTTATACATTAACATAAATACGTCTTATTTTGACTTTTTGTAATCTATGAATTATTTCTAACGCAATGGAATTGAAAAATATAATATCCTTCCAGCACACAGATAAACAAGAAATAAGGGGCGGGTGCCCAACCCCGAAAGGGATTGAAATAGGGGAGCTATCCCCCCGCCAAAGGCGGCTTTCTAGGGCCTTTTCTAGCTGATGCTGAGAGGATTGGTTCTAGTCATGTGGTGATGGGCTGGTCTATCAGAGTGAGAACTGAGCTTACTCTGACTGTTCCTTTTACTTATATATTTTCTAGATCTCAAATGATGGCGTCTCTTCCGTGGATTGACCTCCCAATCTACCAAGATTGAAAACCAAAGCGTCACATTTTTCCTTTGCCCCTCAACTTTCTTTTCATAATTGCTGAGGGGCACAGGGCCTTAGGTGGGGCTTTGGTTTGCCGGGCGTTTCCGCACCCTCTTCAGCTCCCCGCCATGGAGTGGCTTCGGTCACCCAGGCTTCATTGTGGTCGGCAGGGAGGGTTCTGTGGGGGTGCTTGGTTGTGGCCTTGGCCTTGCTCGGGGCCTTGGGGCTGTTCGGCCAAGCAGCTTGGGGAACAACAACAACAACAAATAAGAAACCGTTAACAAACGATATCCCCCGGTCTTTCTCCAGACAGACCGACGCCGCTTTCCGAGCGTCGGAAGATTTGCACTTTATTTATTTATTGTTTTTTCCCACCGTATATTTTCACCTTGAAAGTGTGTGTACACAAAATGATGGGGAAATATTATAACATGTTTTTAATTGACACTTATGTAATTTTTGCTGATTATGAGTTGGTGGATTTTTTTTTTCTTTAATTCCATCATATTGGAAATTATACTCAGATTATATAGAGACCAAATAAATTACACTTTTAAGTGTGTTCAATAGTTTTGCATTATCAATAGGGTCATAACTTCTTCTCTACTTTCTGGTCTATTGAACCATAATAAAGAGAGGGTGAGGGATGGAGCTCCCCCGACAGTGACAACCAGTCTGATGATTATAATAATAATATGATGGACAATATTTCTGTGTTCTCTGGTTTCGATGAGAACGATGAAAATTTTTGGGAACCTGGAGGGGCCGATGTGCAAGCTGTAGCACAAGGCTTATCAACTTCATCACAGTAACAGGGTCGGGGTTGGGGCCGGGACGGGGCGGGGAGGGAGTACAGCGGCGTGGAATAGGGGATATCTACCAAACGTCAACACAGCTATTCACACAAATAGGTCAGTAACAGGTCCAAAACAGTTGTTATTGTTGTTGTTGCTGTTGTCACTTTGGCTTCCAATCTGCCAACCTCGAGAGTTGGTAGTAGGGAGGTCATTCCACGGAAGAGACGCCGCCACTTGAGATCTAGGAAATATATAAGTAAAAGGAACAGTTAGAGTAACCGATGAGTATGGCAGAGAACGCTTAACTCTCATTCTGATAGACCAGCCCATCACCACATGACTAGAACCCAATCCTCTCAGCATTAGCTAGGAAAAGCCCTAGAAAGCCGCCTTTGGTGGGGGATAGCTCCCCTATTTCAACCCCTTTCATGGGTTTTAAAGCCTTGTAAAATTGAGTGCAAAGGAGCGGGAGCGCGACAAGCCACACGTCCTTCTCCCAGCCAGGCGGCCGTGGCACTGAAGGCTCTGAGTCTCGCTAGATATACAGTGCTGCCAAAGGCAAATGTAGTGAGGATTAGTGAGAATTGCTAATTTTAGCAAATGTCTATGGTATCGCTGCGGGTAAACCCCGCGAGCTACGAAGTTCGTTTTTGTGGTATTTTGAAGCAATTTTTTTCTAGTTTTTGGCTGAATACATTTCATTTCATTCAGACACTTGCCTATTCAATCAGGAGTGCCTGAATGAGCCCTAATATGGTGGAAATAGGTGGAAGTATGCCCGCAGAAAAAGGGTTAATGTATTCTGTTATGTCATACATGATGTTGGTGGTATAATGTAATATAAGTCGGCTAAAGGTAGACAAAAAGGGCTAACAGGGGGACTTTGGGAAAACGGCTGGAACGAATTAATTAATTCCCGTAAAGCCTGTTATTTCTAAAACATGGTTTTTACATAAACGGTACGTACACGGTACAAATTAACCGTGTATATCAAGACCTGACTGTACTGTATATCAGGTTATGTGAGCATGTTTATAGATGGCGCTAGGGATAGGCAGCAACCTGCTCCTGCATGCGGCTCTTCCAGGACACCTGTGTGGCTCCAGCAGCTTCAGAAATAATATTTATACCTTCAAAATGAAGGAATCATATAACTCATTCAAGGCAATATTAGATTTGTTATTCAACTTCAAAAAGATCTATAGGTATCAAACTTTATGATTTCTAGAAATGTGACACATATGTCTTTCCTAAGCTTTGTGAATACAATTATATTGAACAATATCACTGTAAATTGTTTAGTTCAGAAGTAGAGTATATTCTCATATTTATGAAGTACCGTAGATTTCGGTATAAGAGACCAATTTATTTGTACTGCGGCTCCGACAGTACATTTTTATGAAACTTACAAAAAATGTCTCTTTGAGCTTTAAGGGTTGCTGACCACTGCGTGGCTAGGTTAATGAAAAGAATAAGGAAACCAGATGACTGTATGGAATTAAACACAAACTATTAGCCTGTTCTATCCTACCCCCTAGATAACACAACCAATTAAACCTTTAACCCACAGTTACAACAGTACCGTAATACTGTACCTGATAATGATGAATATACCGAAACGATGCCATCACAATCCCACACTAATCTTACGATACTAAATATGCCAGAACATCCTACAAATTCTACAATATAATAATTAATGAATGCATAGCAAGAGAGCTACGATATCGGAGCCATTATATATCCATGCGTGGCTTTATTACTAAACAAAATTACTACATTCCTTACTCCCATCTCTAGTATATTCAATGATGCACTTCGCACACACATATATATACGGTATATATATAAAGGTATCCCAGCTTGCAAATATATAAAATTAGGCCTAGTGAGAAACACAATTTCAAATTTCAGGCTGTCACCGTTTTCCCGCCAATTTAGGAGCAGCTCGAAAATCAAATGTAATTTACTACCACAAGACGCAGTAATTTATAATAATTTTTCTTGTGTAACCTAACACTCGCCATGGCTGCATCTTATTCCAGGCATATTATAGATCAACTTGACATACAGTATATACAGACATTATTCATCAAATAAGTGATATATAACAATAAAGTACATTTTACCATTCCTCCTACTTATCTTATCTAATACTTAACATGATATCCATTTTAACTCCATTAAACTAAACTCAAAATGAATACATGTATACAAATATAATACTGAGGCCAAACCCGAGCTCAACCAAAACATTTGAGAGTAGGTCGATAGGTTACCACACCACAGGTATGAAGGGGAGGCAAGGCTATGCCACAAGGCACAACGAGGTCTGGAACTCGTCACACTACATATAATTGTTTTTGTTGTTCCCAGGCGCTAGGTTGTCTGCTGTATAAGCTGTGTTTCTTCACTTTACCCTTCGCCGAGAGTCCCCTGGCCATCTCTTCAGGAAATTTCTCCATCCCAGATAATGCAAGATACTCCAAGCAACTTTTATCAATCATAAGTGAGTATAGATTCTCTTAATATTTATTGTGGATAATGAAATATGAGTTTTGGTTCTAGAGGCGTGTTCAGATTTGATGAGTGTTTTGCACTTCTGTATATTGCAAACTAAGCAGATGTGACATTCATGATATTTGTTGATAATCTTTAGTTGATCAGCTAGTCAGGCAATAGCCTGTACAAAACTAACAGAAAAAAAAAATAGTACTGTACAGTACTATTTGTAAGCAATAGCAAAAATAGTAGAGATAAGATGGTAGAGGTATGGGGAGAACTCAGCCTCTGGGAAAAGACGGACAAAGAAAACTCGGCTGTGGGAATTAAGTTAGGTTAGGTAAGGGAAATTGGTTCAGTGATAGGGGTTAACTTAACTTAGGTTAGGTAAGGTAAAGAGGTTGGGCTGAGTTTGTGTTCGGTAGAGTTCTCCCAGCGGCCGACTTTGTATTTGCATTCAGCTATATTCTCTTGTATATGTGTTAGATTAACTTCACCGTCAGGTGAGATATTGATTGATCTAAACAGTCGATTAAGGTCGCCTGATATAATGGTTTGTTATGTATTTAGTAAAGCAAGATATAATATGTTTGATGTTACTGCAGGATTTATGTTGGACCCGGACCCAGATACTCGGCCGGACATCTTCCAAGTATCCAGCTTGACGTATAAATTGGCTGGCAGGGAATGTGCGGTTAGGAATAATAATGTGAGTTACAAATTTGTGTGTAATGTTGTCTTGGCATTATATAGCCAATTTGTGCACCCTTGACCTAATTGTTGAGTAGTCACACCTACTGTACTGTATAAGGTCCTTTACAACCAAAGGCTGTGGTGTTTATTGATTTTGGTAGATAGCTCTTTCTTACATACTATATTTGCAATATTGTAGGAGCAGCATTAAGTCTAGGGCACACAGAAACCATGCATAAATTAGAGGTTGTTCATGACTAAGGGCCTAGAGTGCAATGTTATCTTCAAATAGCTTCATATTGCTTATAAAGTCAAAATTTTCCCTGTTTAGTAGTCTTGGTATAAATCAGAGGGAAAGGAAAATCAAGGAGGGTATGGAGAGATTATGTGACAACACTTTTTCAAACAGTGGTTGAGAATCCAGGAGGGGAAAAAGTATGTATGCATTTATAATACTCTGGCACTTAACCCAGTTTTCCTTTTTTTTATGGGGGTGGCCGACTCGAGACCTAGCCCGAACAGGGACATCACAACACATCAGAAAAACAAAACAAAACAAAATACAATATAACATACATTTAGGTCGTCCAGGAGAAATACTCGGACACCCAGGCCCATTTGGGGTTCTCAGCAAAAAGATTCCCAGGTCCCAGATCACCCGGAGAGGCTCCGATTTCCGCAGGCAGACCCGCAGCGAATCTGTACCACCACAAGCCCACCCACCATGCTTCCAGGCACACCCTTCATTACCACCGGCTCCCCGGGCCAGGCGCCTGACTGACTATTATCTAGTCCAACTGGCGCATGACCCTCTCTCCCAAACAGCCGCGTTTACACTTCTATTTACTAGCATTCTCCATTCATGCCTATTTATTACCACTTGCTTGATCTATAGTCATTCCTCTATCTTCCAACGCTTGTCCTAAACAGTCTCTCCATTGAGTGTCTTTCCATCTCGATGGAGGTCTTCGTACCCCCTTATCTCCTCTTGTATCTGACTCCCATATTCTCTTTGTAAGCCTGTCATCTTCCATTCGTTCAACATGACCAAGGCTAGGAAAAATCCCAATGACCTGACAAAAAGACACGAATGCAACCAAGCAAGGAACAACTATGTGGACATCAGAAGAGAAGAAGCTTACTATGAAAAAAACATAGTTAATAAAGCCAAAGGTGAACCAAAACTCTTTTTTACAATTTTTTAAACTGCAAAATAAAGGTGAAAGATCAGATTACAGAATTGAAAGATGGCCAGGACATTTACAAAGATGAAAAGAAACTGTGTGAAATAATGAACACCAAATGGCAAACTGTTTTCGTCTCAGAGAGCGAATTTGTCGCACCTGAAATAGAGGCAATATCAGAAGTACTTTTTGACTCAGGTGAACTACTTGGTCTCATGAGGGACCTAGATGCAAGAAAGGCCATGGGGCACGACAAAATATCTGGATGGATCCTCAAAACATGAGCAGATCAATTATTCATACCACATACGACTCAAGACATAACCCGAATAAGGACAACATAACAGAAAACAATGAACACACAAAAACAAAATACAAATTCACACACATCTAGGTCATCCAGGAGAAGACCCAGAGACCAGGGACACCAAGGTCCCTCCAGCACTCCTCCGGCCCCCGACCAGCCGGAGAGGTTACAATCTCAGCAGGCAGACATGCAGCGAAGCCGAAACCATAAGCCCGCCCACCACACTTCCAGGCGCACCCTTCATGTAAACCGTCTCCCCGGGCCAGGCGCCTGATGGACTATTATCTAGTCCAACTTGCGCCTGACCCCTTCTTCCAAATGACCATGTGTTCACTCATCTATTCACAAGCATAGATAAAACAAGGGTCATGATTAGTGGAGTAGAGCGTGGAAGTATGGAAAGAAGCGGTAAATATCCATGCGCAGTATGTGGGAAGTAACTCAATTCAATGTTGCGTCTGTAGTGACTGGGTACTCAAGAGATGTAGTGGAGCTACAGGACCTTTGACAAGAATCATAGACTTTGAATGTGCAGTGTGCAAGGTATATCTTGTATTAAATTACCCGCCTGTCAGTGTTGATTTCGACAGTGCAACGCTGGAGTGTGTGAATAAGTTCTGCTACCTGGGCGATACGGTTTCCGCCGGAGGTGGCGCTAAAGCTAGCTCCATTGCTTCAGTCAGAAGTGGCTGTGGAAAGTTTAGAGAGCTGTTACCACTCCTGACCATGAGAGGACTCCCACCCCACCTTAACCCTCCCCTCCCCCGGGCTGGCCTTCTAAATGACAGCACTCCTATTCGGGCGATCTGGCCAAAAAACGTAATAAGCCTAGGCCTATTTTTTTTTTTTATTTTAACTGCTAGAGAATTCACACAAATCTCAAAAAGTAGCCCGGTTTTGTATCTGTAGACGCGTTGAGTAGAACTCTCTAGGTCAACTGGTTCAGTTGTGATGACGATTTCCGTGGAGAGAGCTTTGATGCGGTTTTAGCAATTTCGGACAGTTACAAACACTAATTTTCGTTCTACCAAACAACAACAACAAAGGTCCGACTTCTTCTTTTTGAAGCTGCACGTCGCTCCGACCGGCTTTGTTTACAAACGTTTCGCCGTGCGGCTTTCAAACCACGCTTAATAGGCTTTCAAGCTTACAGAGTTTAAAAGGACACCCGGGCTCCTGCCCTTCGCAAGGGGTGTCATTTTAAATTGACACCCGGGCAGGAAGGGTTAAAGGGATGGTGTATACCTCATGTGTTGGGAGCGCAATGACCTATGCCTCGGAGACGTGGCCAGTTAAAGCGGAGGATATCAATAGAATGGAACGAAACGAGAAGTGAATGGGGAGATGGATATGTGGGGTTAACCTCAGGGATGGGGTTTCTAGCAAGGAATTGAGAAGACGTCTGGGCATTAGGAGTGTCAGTGAAGTGATGCACACGAGCCGACTTGGTTGGTTTAGACATGTGGAGAGAATGGATGATCAGAACTGGGTGAAGAAATGCCGGACTGTGAACGTGGGGGGGAGCTGTGCGTAGGGGTGGAATTAGAATGACGTGTGCTCGGGTGCTTCGGTCCGATCTCAAAATAAAGAACTTGACAATAGAGGCAACCCTTGTCAGGGCTGCCTGGAAAGCCGCCATTTAGGATGTGAAACTGTAACCATATTCTCTGTGGACAAAACGGTCTTTAACCCTCTCACCACGGATGGCCTCTTGTACGCCCATAAAAAAGCATGTAACAGGTACCCGGAAGGCCTCTTATACACCCATGACGTCACAGCCTGTGAGCTTGCTGTGCGAGGCGTCGGTCCGACGCATGTAAACAACAGCCGGCTGGACCGACGCTCCGCATCTCCGGCCACAAGAAGGAGAGCGTCGCTTGTTCTTGTGTGCCTGTATGTTGTTGTTCAGTATCGAAAAGTGGTGTAAAGTGGCTGGTTTGGCCATAAAGTTATCTCCAATGAAATCATCATCACAGCTCACCCAGTTGACTTAGAGAGCTCTACTTAATGCCATTTTACAGGTAAATAACACAGCTACGCTTGGGGATGCGCGGGAATGCGGGAAGCAGTCTGATTAACGAATATACGGTAGCCTAGCCTAGACGTTTTTCGGCCAAAACACCCGGGTTTCGAGGAATATATATATAATACATAACCGGGGCTGGAGGGTTAAACTTGTATGTAAGCAATTCGGATTCAGAGACAAATCGTTGTGCATCACCAACCTGGTCAGTTTCTATGGCAGGGTCATAGACAAAGTACAAGGGAGAGATAGCTGGGTGGACTGTATATACCTAGACCTAAAGAAAGCCTTTGACAGAGTACCACATAACAGATTAATATGGAAATTAAGTACTGTAGGGAGAGTGAGAGGAAAGCGATTGGAATGGATGAAATGTTATCTGCAAGGGAGAATCATGCGAACGACGATTAGGGGTGAAGTTTCGCAATGGGCAAAAATCAAGAGTGGAGTGCCTCGGGGATCAGTACTGTTACGACCGGGGCACTCGGTTACACTAGGGCTCTTACACAGGACTCGAGTATGGCTCGCTGCCACAACGGAAACACACGATCCCAACCCCAGAGTACTGCCAGCCGAACAAAAAACGCCACTACCCTCCAGAGTTCTATCTGCTATAACGGGGTATACAAGAACTCGGTACTAGCGTTTCACACAACAGACTAATAGCAAGACGGGAGTTATCTAGTCTGGTCAACAATCAAACAAAGAAGAAAGTACTACAACACTAAAGAATAGTGTTGGCCGAAGCCGAAGTAATCCACCCTTGAACTAAGAACTTAAGAAGTCCTCCACCCTCTACTTCGGATCGGCACTATTACGTTACGTTAAACAATAGTCCTCGAGCATCAAGCAAGGAATCTTCTGATAAGTTAGATGCTTCTCGAATACTCGTAAGAAGTAAGTATCGGATTTTGAACAGCAATTTAATGAATAACTCACTGGTAATTAAAGGCTTTAAATTGACATAAGAAGAATTATAAGAATAAGCAATAGGATATGGCAAACATTAAGAAGAAGTACTCCGACAATGCACTGGCAATAGCCTACTAAGATTGTGCTCGTGGGCCACTAATCTCTGAAGTAGCTAAGCGTGCCACACATGAAATCAATAGTGCTTAAACAATAATATACATAAGGAGAAGCTTCAATACTATGCTGTATCTGCTGGTCGAGCAAAGTCTAGCTGGGATATCTAAGGTTAAGAGACAATGGCTGAGCAAGCGGCTCGTAGCCTAGCGAGGTCCTTAAGACTGTGCGGCCAAATTACGGTAATTGACGGGATGCTCTCTTGAGAGATCCAGATCACTAGTATCTGGTTCTCTCCTGGCGATCCTCTCAAAGTCAAGCAATTGAGATAGCACAGTGTTGGGTGGCACAGGCAAAAGCCCTCACTCGCAACACAGTGCTAAACTCCCACGGTACACAATCAAAAAGACCCCCTAGGCTTCCCACGTCTCCGTTGCAATTGTGCTGGTTCAACCAACCTAGCACTCATAGGAAATCACAACTCGAGGAACCCTATCCCAGTCTAGCATTACCTAAACCAGCAGAAAACAGGAACATGAATAATCGCACACAGGGAAATGCATATACGAGTGCAACAAACATCAATCAATCCTATTCTAGTTAACCCTTCCAAAAATAGGCTATCTAACAGGCACTTATCTCGTGAGAACTCAAGCGATAATACTTTGGCTGACTAAATCTGCACCAAAGGGGTCATTGAGGTTATAAACAGGGACGAGAAGAGAAGAAGATAGGCTGTTCAGAGAGTAGAGAAAGTTCACATCAGTCGGAAGAATATGGATAGTTGCAAGGGATATGAGAGGTCGCTTTGCCTGATGAGTTCTGATCTAAAAATGGCGAGACCTCCCTTTTTATACTCGGCCCCGTAGCGAGCATAACGGCAATCATGACGTCACATTCGCTCTCTCAATCTGGGATCGACAAAGGATTCCCACGCTCTTGATGAGGGGGGAGGGAGGGGGGAAGGAGGGAGGAGGGAGTGAGGGGGGAATTAGGCCTACCCCTCGTGGCGCGCTCACTGGTCGGTGTTACATAACTCTCTCCCTCTTCGCATCATTATATATATATAAATCCCACACACAATACTTATATCTAATGATATAAAATAGAACTCGTTGACTTAGAAGAAAACAAAATACATAATGATAATACTTATAGTACAACGGTTCACATAAACTGAGTTAGGAAACTCTACACAGACTACAGCCAAAGTTCCTGCCCTGACGATCCTAGCGAGGGTGGGGCCTGACTGGGCGTTCTGTACAGCATGCTCATACTCGACATGCGTCACACCTCCCCCAAGATTTTACTTGCTCAACCCTGAGCTAAAATCTGACATACAGAACCCCATCAAACCCCCCACACCCAGCGACCGCATGGCACTAAAACAACGCTGAGTTTATCACTAAAACACATCTTATAAAAAAAAAAATCACATTTCATAACTCCTCCCAACAATAGTAAAAGACATAATATCATGCTCCCAGAGCGAGCTTACAGCAGCTCAGCCGTTTGATAGTTCGTGGACTACTCAAACACTACAGGCTATGACAAACTTATACAATTATCTATATCAAAAAGAAAGAGTTTTTATATGATTTTTATATTTTAATATGTTTTTTCCCGGCTGCACTATAAGGGCAGCCTATTTTCTTCTATACCAAACGCTCAACAATCCTGCTTTACGACCCAATACGCTGGGCTACAACCGCGAGCCAACAAGCACCAAGCGCAAAATACTACTCAAACCAAAGCAGGAAGCTACCCGTGTGTCAATCTACCCAGGATCATATACCCCTGAACGACCACATGCAACCTCGTTGTCACAACCGGCAATATGGCTTATGTCCAGGTTATATACCAATAACTTAGTGACCACCTGGTCAGCCTCATATTCCGATTGTGAAACTGGTCCAAGATCTCGAGGGGGTAATGATCTGGGTAAACTACACCGACCGGACCATAGGCTGGAACATAGATCTCGAAATGCCCCAGCGCATCATTGTCCTTTTCACTTTCATTCATCAGGCTCTGACACGTTGCTGGTGCATTCTTAAGTCCGTCAGGCACAACATTGCACTGGTAGGTACTCCCGTCAACAACAAAACCACATACCTCTTTAGCACGCTCGGACAAAGTTACACGCAACGACCACTCACGACATTCCTTATCCCTCAGATCCTTCGTCCACACGTAATCCAGCTCTGCTTGCACCATAGGCTGTCGAGCAGGATTTATACGGCAGGGAATTAAACTGAGCCTTGCACTATCTCCAGCCTGCATGTCAGATTCTACCCCGTACATCAGGCCTGGATAAGCAACAAACATGCGAAAGTACTGCCATAGCCTAGTAAATAACTGCCTTGCACTGTCTCCACAAACAACATGCCTAGTGCCCTCCCACAACCCAGCCGAGACCGCAGCTTCTAACCTGTAGTCTCCCTCCTTCTCCACCTTCGTCCCTAGAACAGCCAGGTCATGAGAGGGACAATCAGTACCACCCGTGCAGTCACTCCCACAGTTCATTATAGCTAAGGCTTCCCCGCCGATACCGTACATGCGCACCCCCACATTCCTTGTGACGACATCTGCCTGCGCAGCATCACCGCTTTTAGCGACATGGCCAGATACAGTCGGTCTGTGGTAGGGCTGTTGCATTAGACTAGAGCAGCATTGGGAGGCTATGTGACGACCGGGCACTGCGATACCACAGCCGACCCTACCAATCTGCTCAATGTCCTCCTTTTGACCACCACCCTTGGCAGCCATGGGTCGACCCTGACCTGGCAACCATGCCAAGGCCTCGTCGCCCACCTTAAACCACCGAAACAACGAGGCTAACGGTCTTTTAACAGTCACATGACCTGCCTGCGGAACATCTCGCACCGCCCGAGTTGTGAGACTCAGGGGCTCGGCACGACCAGTGGGGTATGAACCGAGCTGGTGCTGGAGTGCTGCACACTGCTGCTCAGGCAGGTGCTCTAGCACTTCCACAGCCACCAGACTCGTGTCCCCCGCCCACTGCTTCGCCGAGACATGACAATCCCTACTCTCCTCCACCTGTGCCCTACTGCCCCCCTCTCCTTCTCCACCTTGGCCGCGGCAGACCAACGCAGGGACAGTAGGCTGCTCAGGTGGTTGCCTCACAAACTCCTCCACCAGGTTCACATGACATGCTTCCCCGTCCTCGTGTTTAATCTCGACAGCACCATTACCACACTTCTGAACTTCCGGATCCTCCAACTGCAGTTTACAAATATCTGAGGGAACCAACCTGTCTAGATGCTTCCGAAGCAACCCAAATCCTTCCCCAATATCAAACTGAGCAATCCTTTTTTCTCTCTGTGTGTAACGTTGCTGCCTCTGAGTCTCTTCCGGCCCTACCTCCTCACTAGCTGTGACAGGTCCTGGGGCCTCTCCAGACTCTAACATAGGTGCTAATACTGAATCAACCAGGAGAGCCGCCGAGTCAAAACTCTTAAAACCAACTCCAGCTTTAGCCTCCTCCTGTTGATCGTTCCTCTGCTGGTCGGAAGACGGAGGACTAGGCTGTGACACTTTATCTGCCCGAGCTCGGGTGACAACACACGCCATGGGTTGTGTCTGGCACCGCTCGACCCACTCTTGCTCTTCCCTACTCACGTCGGCCGTCCTCTCGGCAACGACTAAGGGTAGAACCTCAGAAGCGGGCATTGCAAAGTCGTTGCCGAGAAGAAGGTCGACGCCCTCCACTGGCAGTTTCTCCACAATCCCAACATCCAATTCACGTGCCACACCATCCACCTCCAACTCCAACCGCACCAGCGGGTATGACCGAGTTGCATTAATACCCTGCACCACTACCACCCGAGCCGCATTAATAGGGTAGCCAGTCAAATTGTTCATCAGAGTCTGGGAAGCACCTGTATCACGCAAGACCTCTACTCCATGCTTGCGCCCCGCCCACATCACGCAACCCCGTCCTCTATGGTCGCAAAAAACATCCTGAGCAGGGTTCGAGCCTCTCAGGTGTTTCTGCATTGGCTGTGCCTCAGCCTCTGACGAACTGCCCCGGGCAAACTCAGAAGACTTCGGAGACACACCAATGTTGCAGGCCAAAGACACAGCTGCTGTAGGTGGTTTGCTAGGACAGACTCTTGCAAAGTGCCCCTTTTCATGACAAAGATAACACTCCAACTCCCCTCTGGGCTTCCCTTGGTACTGGGAAGGGCCCGGCCCCTTCTTAAATGGGACGGTGTTAGTCTTGTGGTCAGTCTTGGTATCATAGCTCTTGTACTTGTTTGCATAATGTATATCACTAACTCGGGGGGGTGGGGTGTCACGCCCCTTGTTACCTGCCTCACTACGCTGGGCAGACCCGCACCCACGAATTAATGATAGCCGGAGGTCAGCCATCTCAGCTGCCTCCTGTAGAGTTTTAGGGTTCTTTTCTTTAATAGTTAAAGTCATATCTGCACCAGTACACTTATAAAACTGCTCGAGCAGAAACAGCTCAGTCAACTGTTCGGCCGTCTCAGCTTTCTCAGAACGTGTCCAGTTAGCAAGTGCATCTTTTAAGTCCCGGGCATGTTCAAGAAAGGTCGCCTCCCTAGTCTTTGTAACACCCCGAAACTTCAATCGATATGTTTCTGGTTGCAACTCGTATGCCCGTAGGACAGCTCTCTTCAATACTGGGTAGTCAATGCAAGACTCTAAAGGCAGTGCATCATAAGCCTTCAGACCCTTACCCGTAAGTCTTGAGGAGACCAGAGCTGCCCACTTCTCTTCAGGCCAATTATGCTCCCTACACTTCTTCTCAAAACGATTAAAAAATTCTGTGACTTCAGTTTCACTAAATGCCGGCACCAATTTGACTAAGTGGGACAAGGACTGTTCTCTTACTTGGCCCTCACGGCCCATCCGAGTCCCTGTCGACTCTGCACGAGTCTTATCTAAATCTATTTGAGCACAATATTTCTCGGAGTCGTACCTAAGCTCAGCCTCGTGCCTCCTGGTCTCATTCTCCGCCTCAATCTCATGCTGCTTCTCCTGCTTCCTAGCCTCAATCTCATGCCTCCTAGTCTCATTCTCCTGCCTCCTAGACTCAGCCTCAATCTCCTTCTCCTGCTTCCTAGACTCAGCCTCATGCCTCCTAGTCTCATTCTCCTGCCTCCTGGTCTCAGCCTCAGCCTCAATTTTAGCAAGCTCAAGTCTAAATATCATATCTGGAGACAGGCAGGAAGAGGGAGCTGCCACTACTGAAGGAGGGGGGGCAAGAACTGGGGAACCACCATACGCACCGCCCGAGGGCACTCCAATCTTCCAATTCTCATCCCTCTGTGGGAGGGTGCTAACCTCCGGTACTTGAGTGGACGGCACTGTGGGAGTCGAGTGAGAGGGGATCTGGGGAGGAACCCCCCCAAACGCCCTCTCCTCCGAAACCCCATGTCGCCCACGCAACACCCAGGAAATCAGCTCCCCCTTGGACATCCCTCCTACATTGGATAGACCCAAAACCTTGGCTATCAGGTGCAAGCCATAAACATTCACCCCAGTCAGCCTCTCCTCCGTCACATGGTACTGCTTACTCACAAAAAGTCTAGCATCCTCCTCACTAGTTACTAACGGCACCTCCTCACATAGCATCTCTCGCTCCTCGTCAGTACTAGGGCCCGACATACTGAAGTTCACCAAAAAATTCTCGAGACAAAAGTGTTAAACTCCCTTATGCAAGCACTAATTACTAAATTAACTGGAGTCTCTTAAATGCTCTCCTAATTGCCTTACAAAAAAAAAATATTCTTCAATATGTACGCTAAAGTACCAACAAACAAATGTTGTACAACTCTGCAAAAAATTTATACTGTTCACAAAATCCTAAGCAAGGTCGCCATTTGTTACGACCGGGCACTCGGGTACACTAGGGCTCTTACACAGGACTCGAGTATGGCTCGCTGCCACAACGGAAACACACGATCCCAACCCCAGAGTACTGCCAGCCGAACAAAAAACGCCACTACCCTCCAGAGTTCTATCTGCTATAACGGGGTATACAAGAACTCGGTACTAGCGTTTCACACAACAGACTAATAACAAGACGGGAGTTATCTAGTCTGGTCAACAATCAAACAAAGAAGAAAGTACTACAACACTAAAGAATAGTGTTGGCCGAAGCCGAAGTAATCCACCCTTGAACTAAGAACTTAAGAAGTCCTCCACCCTCTACTTCGGATCGGCACTATTACGTTACGTTAAACAATAGTCCTCGAGCATCAAGCAAGGAATCTTCTGATAAGTTAGATGCTTCTCGAATACTCATAAGAAGTAAGTATCGGATTTTGAACAGCAATTTAATGAATAACTCACTGGTAATTAAAGGCTTTAAATTGACATAAGAAGAATTATAAGAATAAGCAATAGGATATGGCAAACATTAAGAAGAAGTACTCCGACAATGCACTGGCAATAGCCTACTAAGATTGTGCTCGTGGGCCACTAATCTCTGAAGTAGCTAAGCGTGCCACACATGAAATCAATAGTGCTTAAACAATAATATACATAAGGAGAAGCTTCAATACTATGCTGTATCTGCTGGTCGAGCAAAGTCTAGCTGGGATATCTAAGGTTAAAGAGACAATGGCTGAGCAAGCGGCTCGTAGCCTAGCGAGGTCCTTAAGACTGTGCGGCCAAATTACGGTAATTGACGGGATGCTCTCTTGAGAGATCCAGATCACTAGTATCTGGTTCTCTCCTGGCGATCCTCTCAAAGTCAAGCAAATGAGATAGCACAGTGTTGGGTGGCACAGGCAAAAGCCCTCACTCGCAACACAGTGCTAAACTCCCACGGTACACAATCAAAAAGACCCCCTAGGCTTCCCACGTCTCCGTTGCAATTGTGCTGGTTCAACCAACCTAGCACTCATAGGAAATCACAACTCGAGGAACCCTATCCCAGTCTAGCATTACCTAAACCAGCAGAAAACAGGAACATGAATAATAGTACACAGGGAAATACATATACGAGTGCAACAAACATCAATCAATCCTATTCTAGTTAACCCTTCCAAAATAGGCTATCTAACAGGCACTTATCTCGTGAGAACTCAAGCGATAATACTTTGGCTGACTAAATCTGCACCAAAGGGGGGGGTCATGGAGGTTAAACAGGGACGAGAAGAGTAGAAGATAGGCTGTTCAGAGAGTAGAGAAAGTTCACATCAGTCGGAAGAATATGGATAGTTGCAAGGGATATGAGAGGTCGCTTTGCCTGATGAGTTCTGATCTAAAAATGGCGAGACCTCCCTTTTTATACTCGGCCCCGTAGCGAGCATAACGGCAATCATGACGTCACATTCGCTCTCTCAATCTGGGATCGACAAAGGATTCCCACGCTCTTGATGAGGGGGGAGGGAGGGGGGAAGGAGGGAGGAGGGAGTGAGGGGAGAATTAGGCCTACCCCTCGTGGCGCGCTCACTGGTCGGTGTTACATAACTCTCTCCCTCTTCGCATCATTATATATATATAAATCCCACACACAATACTTATATCTAATGATATAAAATAGAACTCGTTGACTTAGAAGAAAACAAAATACATAATGATAATACTTATAGTACAACGGTTCACATAAACTGAGTTAGGAAACTCTACACAGACTACAGCCAAAGTTCCTGCCCTGACGATCCTAGCGAGGGTGGGGCCTGACTGGGCGTTCTGTACAGCATGCTCATACTCGACATGCGTCACAATATATATATATATATAAGAACATAAGAAAATGGGAGTCTGCAGAAAGCCGATTGGCCTACACAAGGCAGATCCCTGTCACACCCAACCCTAATTATAAGCCCAGCTTATAAACACCATTAGGACTTACCTCACCGAAACGGTCAGAGGTCAGAAAAACGGGGATCTGCAGATCCCCACACGTGGCCCACACCTGACAGATCACCCTCACACCCATCCCATCTCGTCCATATGCCTATATCTAATTGCATCTTAAAGCTCCCTATCGTTCTTGATCCCACTATAGCACTTGGTAGCCTATTCCACCTATCTACAACTCTTTTACCAAACCAATATTTGCCTGTATCTTTCTTGAAACGAAATTTATCTAATTTGAAACTATTTGTAAGAGTTCTTTCGCTATCACTGAGCTTTAGTACATTTTTCATGTCCCCTTTATTAATCCCACTAACCCACTTGAATACCTCTCATGTCCCTTCTAACTCTGCGTCTCTCTAACGAATGTAAGCCTAATTTCTTCAACCTTTCTTCATATGGAAGATTTCTAATATTATGGATCATTTTTGTCATTCTACGTTGTACTCTCTCCAATGAATCTATGTCCATTCTGTAATAAGGACACCAACATTGAACAGCATAATCCATATGGGGTCTCACTAATGACAAGTAAAGTTTTAAGGTAACATCAGCAGTTCTGTTACTCACACTCCTAGAGATAAACCCGATAATCCTGTTTGCCTTGTTTCGAATGCTTATACACTGTTTTCTAGGCTTCAAATCATTGCTAACAAACACACCTAGATCTTTCTCACAATTTGAGTTTTCCAATTCCATATTAGCTAGTTTATATTTAGCATTTGTATGCATCTTCCCTATCTTTAATACCTTGCATTTGTCAATGTTAAACTTCATCTGCCAATTTACTGACCATTCGTGTAAGGTATCTAGATCCCTTTGGAGGCACTCTATATCTCTATCTGAATCAATTTTTCTCCCCATTTTGGTATCGTCTGCAAATTTACTTATCCTACTAGTTATACCTAAATCAAGGTCATTTATGTATATAACAAACAACAGAGGACCTAATACAGATCCCTGGGGGACTCCACTTTTGACTGCTCCCCATTCTGACTTCGTACCATTTATGCCGACTCTCTGCTTCCTACCAATTAGCCATGACCTAATCCATCCCAACAACGCCCCACCTATTCCATGCGCCTCAACCTTTCTCATCAATCTCTCATGGAGTCATGGGGGACTCTGTCGAAAGCTTTACTGAAATCTAAATATATTATATCATATGACTTGTCATTATCTACTGCTTCATATACCTCTGAGAAAAAACTAAGCAAATTAGTAAGGCAAGAACGTCCCTGAGTGAATCCATGCTGAGAAGAATTTATTAAATTAAATGTGTCTAAGTGGTTTCTAATTTTACTAGCAATAATTGACTCTAGTAGCTTTCCTATGATTGATGTAAGACTAATGGGACGGTAATTGGATGCTATTGATTTATCACCTTTTTTGAAGATCAGAACTACGTTTGCAAGCTTCCAAGCTTTTGGAACTATACCTGTCTCTAATGACTTGTTAAATAGAAATGTTAATGGGTAACTTAACTCATCTCTGCATTCTTTTAATACTCTAGCATATACCTCATCAGGACCAGGCGATTTATGAGGTTTCAGTCTGTCAATTTCCTTAAGCACATCATTTCTACTTATAGTAACCGTACTTAACCTATTTTCTATACTATCGCTATATACCTTACGGACTTCTGGAAACTGTGCCAAATTTTCATTAGTGAAAACTGAAAGAAATTTACTATTTAATGTACTGCACATTTCTAAATAATTTTCTGTCATTTCTCCTATCGAAGTTTTAAGGGGACCAATTACATCTCTAACCTTGGATTTATATAGTTGGTAAAAACTTTAGGATTATTTTTTGAGTCATTGGCAACCTTAATTTCATAATTTCTTTTGTCTTTCCTAATATCCTTTTTTACCTGTCTTGATAGATTCTGATAGTAAGCAAGTAGGTGAATTTCGCCTTTCTTAATTTTTCTATATATTCCTCTCTTTTGTTCTAGAAGATCTAATAGTCTATTATTCATCCATTTGGGTTGGTTCTGTGTTGATCTAAATTTTCTTTTGGGGATATATTTATTTTGTGCATTGAATACTGACTCCATAAAATTATCGTATGTATCTACCAAGGTTGACATCTCTTCCTGACTTAAGATGACAGGTGCCTGAGAAAGGGTACACTCATTTGGACACCTGGATCGACTTAATTTTTTTACCATAGGGTCCGCTAATAGGGCTCTTCTTAACCCACCATAATTGGCTTTTCTGAAGTCAGGTATTAATGTTGTATTCTCTCTGGTATTACCTTTCCATTGTATATTAAAATACACAGAATTGTGGTCACTATTTCCTAGATGGCCCCCTATATCTACATTATTTATCATATGTTCATTGTTACTGAAAACTAAATCGAGAATATTACTACCTCTAGTCGGCGTATCTATGAATTGAAATAAAAAACTATCTTGTACTACCTCAATAATAAACTTTTCCTCAGAATCAGAGTCGCCTATTTGATGCTGCCAATCTATATTCGGAAAATTAAAATCCCCCATAATGCACACATTGCTAAACCTTGATGCCATTTTAATTTCCTCCCATAATGACGTTCAGTCATTTCTACTCATATGTGGCGGTCTATACATAACTCCAATAACTATGGTCTCACTACCTTCGTTAACCTCTACCCAAACACTTTCATTGTCGTTATTTAGTCTAATACCTGATTTAATACAGCTTTTTAATGTACTCCTGACAATCACTGCTATACCGCCGCCCCTCTTACTTGTTGGTCATATTTAAACAAACTATATCCTGGTATATCAAATTCTGCTAAAAAATGCCTGGTTTCTGACTTTCTGTATTAATCCACGTTTCAGTTAGCGCTATTATGTCTATATTTTCTTTGCTAACAAGGGCTTGGATTGGATGGGTGAGAAAAAAAACTGAAAACACAGGGAAGAGCTATGATTCTATATTCTTTATATAGAGAATAAAGAATCATAGCTCTTCCCTGTGTTTTTCCCCACCCAATCCATCTACCTGTCAATATGAATCATTCATATATATATATATATATATATATATATATATCCCATTGAGTACCAGGGACGTCCTTTTCATTATATTGTGGCAACTATTAGACTATTATATTCAGTTTAGGAAGGACCTCTAGCAATAATATGGCTTCAAACTATTCCAAGCAACATTTTTAACTACCACAGATCCTTCCCAAGCTGCATAATATCGTCTAAATGTAGCTAGAATAAAACATAACACGTCGCTGGTACTCAAAGGGTTAAATATATATATATATATATATATATATATATATATATATATATATATATATATATATAGGCCTATATATATATATATACAGTATATATGTTATATGATTCCTTTCATTATTCAACCATTCACATACAATCGTTTTCCTTCTTTCTTTTATTTATTATTGTATTTCTCTGTCCTTTTATTATTTGGTTATTTATATTATTTGTAGTATTTTATTAGTTTGAGTTCTATTATTCTCTTCTCTTCTATCGCAATTCCTTTCCACAGAATCGAATTTTTGTCTTGTTGCCTTTTACCCTTGACCTACCTCTCTCTCTCTCTCTCTCTCTCTCTCTCTCTCTCTCTTTCTGCTATCCTTTCCTTCCACTTGCCCTTACTCTCGGGTTAGCTATCTCTAGTAGAATTAAGTTCTGGCCACCTCGCTGGGATTGTAAGATCTGTGTGCTCAGTGTATCTATGTAAAAAAAAAAAAATCTCTCTCTCTCTTTCCATATTTCTCTCTTTTCATCTTTCACTCTCTACATTTCTCTCTTTCTCTCTCTCTCGCTCCACTTGCTCTTTGTCTATTTTGATCGGTTTCTTGGTGTTTTTCCTTATTTTTGTCTCTTGTTCTCCAGGCTATGTTCAAGGTTTATAGTTTTTCTGGCTGTTGTGTGTGTGTAAATTAATGTATATTTTCCATGTATATGTTTGCGTACATATAACATTGTGTGTACTTACACTAGTTGTACTTACACTAGTTGTATTTGCGGGAGTGAGCATGCTCGTTAATTCCCGCCTCCTAAGATGTGTGTGTGTGTGTGTGTGGTGTAATAATATTCTATCTATCTATTGCCTGACGCCGTGATCCCCGAAGGGGTGGCCACGAACGAACCGCCCCCATGCACCTCTGTCCCCAGTCAGTCGACGCCCCTCCCCCCAACCAGCACCGCCGTCGTTCATGTAGTTCCTCACTCCATCCTTCCACCTCATATTCGGTCTACATCTCCCCCTCTGTCCCTCCACCTCGCTCTCGTACACCCTCTTAGTCATTCTCTCGCTTTCCATACGTTCCATATGGCCGAACCATCTCAAGTTGTTCCTTTTCACACTTTCCAGCACATCTATCTCCACACCACACCTCCTTCTTACTTCCTTATTACTTCTTAATAATAATGATCATAATAATATACATATATTTTTTTCTCTATATTCCAACTACTCCCTCTCGGGCATAGGCTGAGCAAAGTATATACACACTAACAAGTAGACCCACCGGATACTCAAATTTCTGGTAGCTCGCCGAAATTTGTTAGTCTTGTAAAATCGTGACGTCGTCACGCATGGGATGTAGGCTAGATGTTGACAACATGGGGAGAATGTCGTTCCACTTTGTTTTTCCATTATTAACTGATACTGGTAGAAGATTTGCATATTTTATGGCTAGAAATTAAAGAAAGCACTATATTAAGAACAAGTAGAATATGAACAAAAATCAATCAAGTCATTAATTGTGTAATGATATTCGATATAAATATGCAGACGAAGGCCAGCTCATGCCCTGCAGCCGCTATACTTCTACTATATTCACGCCCAATTACAAGTATATGTCGATGTATATTTACTGTATGTCTTGAATTAGGTTTGGTTACGTTGGTTGGGATAGTTTTTATCATCAACGTATTTTAAATGCATCGAAATAGAATCGTGATTCGGTGTAAATGTCGGGGCATAGCGGCTGCGGCCATGCCTTCCCCGCAGACGAAAGCACAGTTGTCATAGCGAACTCTCCTATAGAGCATTTAATATATTACCCAAGTCTATTATTGTATGCTGGCGAAAGTTATAGCCTAATAATTAAACCAGACAAAAGCTGGAAATTGTTTAGGTACTCATGATAGTGGTACAAAAGAAAACAAATTAAAGAATATGTCAGTCATAATAACGGGGTTCGTGTGTGTCTGTGTTCCCGAGTGGCTTTAGAAGGTGTTGCCATATTTCAAAGTATCTTTGTTTTCTTGTTCTTTTTTCAATTGTGCAGTACCTACAGTACAATCATATTGCATGTACCCGGGGTACGTTGTGGTGACTACATTTAAAGGCAGTTTATACTGTTCAGGCAATCATGTGTTAGTGGGAGAAGGTTAATGGGTAAATAATAATGAACACACTTAAATTATCGTATGAGTCAGCTGTCCTAGTGTGCGCCGCCCTCTACCACCACGTAGCCTATATTCCACGTATATTTCACTATCTTATGACACAGTTAACACTCCCATGACCAATATATCGCAACATTAACCCATTTTTAAGACAATTCACCATAATCCTCATTATGGAACACAATAGGTTAGCATAATGAGTTGATGACTGGCCAATACTGCATGCAGACAGTAGGCTATGCAGAGACCTTGGCAAGAGACCTTCATACAACGATTTTATCCCGAAAATGATATAATAATGACTCCTTAGAGTGGTGACAAGCTCACAAGATACTGTCATTAGACTTAATCGCAACTAAATATAGTATACTCTAGTGAAAGACATGTTATTCAGCTTTTCAAAGCCACACATCCTGAGATTCTTCAGGTTTGTATATGAAATATGATCCTACTGTCCCAGGCGTGACGTCACACTGGATGTCGGAGGTTCCACTATTACTTCGGTGAGTTAACTTCTTGTATGTATATAAACTTTGAGGCTGAGAGCCTGTACATTCAACCGTATATTTAACGGCGAAGCCCGTGAGGTCTCGTTGCAGTCTATGGGGTGAGACATGTGAAGCAGTTTGGAATACAATCAGCCCCCCCCCCCCCTGATATCTTGCCTTCGCAAGATGCACGGTTGCCCACGCACAACTCGAAGCAGCCACATCTCTGAAGCTGCTTTGCTACAGTGCTTCACTCTCTCATCCCCTAGACTCGGACCATCACTCTCAGAACGCCACCTATATAGCAATGAACTTCACTAGGCATTGCCCCCCTGTAGCATCTTTTGAATATGGGAATATTTATACAATGCTATTTAATCAGGGAACAATGATGGTATTATTTTGGTGTTTCGGTGTGCTTTGAGGTAATGCACTGATACTAGGTACAGCACAAATTCCATCCTAATAATATCTTCCTATTCATACATCGGGATTCGAACCCGGGACCATTGGATTACCAGTCCAGTGGCATGACCACTCCACCACACCTCCCCTGTATATGAGTGTGTGTGTGTGTGCGCGAATGTGTGTTTGTGTGTATCAGTTATGGGTGGGTGTGTGAGTATGTATGTATGTATGTGTACCGTATTCCATAGACGCTGTTAACTTAAGGGGGGTGACCTGTTTTTGTTCTGTCCTTTTATATCTTTCTCTGGCTTGTATCCATTTGGCCCCATTCAGCCTACTGTTTTAAGACGTTTATCCCCATCCAGGTGTCAATTTTTTACTGGTGAGCGGTAGCGAGCCAGCATATTTTTATTTTTTGTTTGACAGCAGGCTAAATTTGTACATTTTTCGATAGAAAAATGTCTCCGGTGAAGCCGGATTACTTCATAATTATAATGCTGGCTGCTATCGCTCGCCAGGAAGAAATCGACACCTAGATGGGGATAAACGTCTTAAAATAGTTTGCTGAATGGGGCCGAATGGATACAAGCTAGAGAAAGAGAAAAGGACAGAAATAACAAAAAACAGGTCACCCCCCTTAATAAGACGAAGTAGGGCCAGTTACTTCTACGTACCGTACTAGAGATGTCACACTAGATTTATTGACACACTTTCCTTTTCCAGTTATATTTTTTTTATATTTAAACGATTTTGTGCACACACACACACACACACACACACACACACACACACATAATATATTTGAAGTATTTTTAAATACCAACGCACATTGTAAATTATATTGCAAACTTAACATTAAACAAGGGGAAACTAACCCTTCTGAACAATCTTGTTCATTATAACACACACACACACACACTCTCTATCTATCTTTTTTTTTCTATGTGAATGAGGGAGACACAAGGCATAACTGCCTGCAACGAGTGCCTCCCCCAGATTTCAAAGAATGACACGGTCGAAATCAATATCTATCTATCCCTATCTATCTATTTATTTATCTATTTATTTATCTATCTATATATATTTATCTCTATCTATCTCTCTCTAAATCTCTCTATCTATATCAATCTATCTATCTATTTATCAATCATGCCTCAATCACTCTATATCAAGTATCAATCAACAGACTCTTTTTTTTTCTTTTTTTCTCCTACTAGTACTTTTTCCCCTTGTTCTTTTACGATCCCAGGTCCCAATAAACCAACCCTTGACTTTCTGGGTCCTCTCATTCGGTCGGGAGTGGAAAAGAGTGCCGATCTGGAAGGGTGGTGTGGTGGTGGTGGTAATGGTGGAGAGAGAGAGAGAGATGAGTGAGTGAGTGAGTGAGAGAGAGAGAGAGAGAGGGGGCGCGACTGATAGAGAGCGAGAGAGCGATTGGGAAAGAGGGAGAGGGCGATTTGGAGAAAGTGAGAGAGAGAAAAAGAAAGAGAGAAGTACTGCGTCTTCATACCCCAACTCTGACCCAAATCAAGACTAATCTCCGCTTCATATCGGACCAAATTTGATGACCCGAGGAAGAAAAAGCAATTTGGGAACAGTCCTCCCATTTTTTTCCCATATTTTTTATTTATTAACCCGTTCAGTACCAGGGACGTGTTTTTCATCATATTCTGGCAACTATTAGACGATTGTATTCAGCTTAGGAAGGACCTCTAGCAATAATAAGTCTTCAAACTATCTCAAACCAACCCTTTTAACTACCACAGATCCTTCCTAAGCAGCATAAAATCGTCTAAATACAGCTAGAATAAAGTATAACACGTCGCTGGTACAGTCGTCAGGATTAATTCGTTTCAGTTTCCCTGGACTAAGGCGTTAGTAGCACTGCACGGTGGAGAGGTATCCCCCCACCTCCTCTCCTTGTTACCATACCCCCACCTAAACCCTCCCATTTTCTCTACGACCCCAGAACTACACCCACCCTTCCTTCTCTCGCTGTCAATCAGTTAGGGGCTACTTCTGGACCTCACCAATTGCATGTATTCCGAACACCTAAAGAAGGAATGCAATGTATCATAGGCAGAGTCAAGTAATAGCTTTACTAAATTTGAAAGAAAGAGGGAGAGAGAGAGAGAAATCGGGGGGGGGGGGGGGGGGGGGGTCGCCGAAATCCTTAAATATAGTTCGAGTGATTCATACCGATACATTTACCATTGACCCCTGAAAGGTTCATATCGATGTACTGATGGTTTAGTACTGTATCATACTCTAATATAGCTGCCAAACAAACCCACGTGAAGTTGTATCTCATTTTCATCGTTGTAATGGCTCAGGCTGGGCTACGTAACAAGCTTGAGACAACGAGGACCATCTGTGTCAATTCTACCATGAGTCTCTCCCATCAATGAACACAAAGTAAACCATTCAAGTATTTTGAATGATTTCTTTTTATACAATTACTAAATACTAATATCACTACTTATTAGCACCGTATACAAGAACAAAACATTTGCTTAATCATATTCACCACAAATCTCTCTGCTTCCAGACAGTTCAGGACTTATTAAATGTAAACAGGCAATTTGCCAATACTTGCTATGAATTATTGCCGAGAATGTGCCCAGTGAGTCGGCCATGTGACTTCATTACGCTAACACAACAGTCATCCTCTTAACGAAGCTATCTACCCAATCATTAGGCCATATTGTTTTCCTAATTGGCCATAACGTAAAACTACTGTATTTATAAAAGAGACACGAACTACCCATTTGGCAAGGTTTTCGAAAAGAGGCTCCAGACTTGAAAATATTACTTGACATAAACAGGCTTAATAATCCTGAAGGGTTGATAACCAATATATATGCCCTATTTTAATTAACTACCCCTCGGGTACTCTGACGTTCATCTATCAATTAGGGAGAGTCTTATTTTAAAGTTCCCATGCCCTCAACACTTACGCTCACCCATACATTAGGAAAGGACTTAATCATGTTGTCACCTTACCCTTAACACCTTGCCATAAGACTACAGTACTCTATTTGATCAAGTATCTTGTTTTGTAACCAAATTAAGCCCCCCCCCCCTTAACTTAGTTACAAAACAAGATACCTATGTAGCTATGCTATGTAGTAATATGGGTTGAAACATAGCAAATTGCGTTAAATACTCCCTGAGTAATGGCAAGACGTAGGGTATCTACTCCACATAATACTTCTGAAAGCTTCACGCCTATTCAAGATCATTTTAATTCTCACCTGTTAAGCATAATTACTAAATAACTATATAACTCCCAATAACTAGATCCCAGATTAACTACAAGAGTTATTATATAGGCTATTGAACTGATCAATAATTCTTCTACCATAATACCACTCTGTATAACAGTTTCGTGTATAACCAATAATCTCATTATACCTTATATTTAATTATACAAGCGTGTATTTCTACCCCTCATACCTGGTAATATCCATATCATTATACAGTTAACCCTACTAGTAACGGGAATAATTAGCAGCTTCAGGTTAGGTTTTGTTTAGTTCATATGTTTAATTTGCAGGAGATGGTGGTCGAGGGATGTGTGGAATACTTCATTCCTTCATTAGGTGTTCAGAATAAATTTAATCGGTGAGGTCCCAGAAGTATCTCCTAGCTGGGTGAGAGCGAGAGAAGGGAGGGTGGGTGTAGTTCTGGGGTCGGAGAGAAATGGGAGGGTTTCGGTGGGGGGATGGGAACAACAAGGAGAGGAGGTGGAGGGGATACCTCTCCACCGTGCAGTGCTACTAACAGGGAAAATGAAACGAATCAATCCTGACAACTGTACAAGAACGGTTAAGGAGACCGACCTGCTTTTTTCACTGGGTTTTATCCATTCGGCCCCATTCAGGCTACTGTCTTAAGACGTTTCTCCCCATTCAGGTATCGATTTTTTCAAGGCGAGCGAGAGCGAGCCTTCATTGTCTGGAGAAATCCTGCTTCGCCGTATACATTTTTCTACCGACAAATTTACAAATTAAGTCAGCTGTCTAAAACATAAGCCAAAGTATATTGGCTCGCCTGGTATAAATCTATACCTGGATGAGGATAAACGTCTTAACCCATTGACTGCGGGTGACATTCCTGAATGTCCTGGCAATTTACAGCAATTTCCAGGCTTTAAAAGCCTGTGAAAGCCGTAGAAATCGAGTGTCAGTGGGCGGGAGCATGAGGGACCCACCTCCGACCCTCAGAGCAGCGAGCCGCTCACTGAGGGAGACTGTGTCTCACAACAGTGTTGCCGAGCGAGCGAGTGCTAATAATTAGCGGTTTTCCCGCATGTCTATGGCACCGCTGCGGGTGAACCCCGCCACCTACGAAGCCCGTTCTGGTCTCATTTTGAAGCTATTTTCGCCTAGTTTTCGGCAGAATACAGTTCATTTAGTGCAGATGCTTGATCAATCATTCAGGAGTGCCTGAATATGCCCTAAATAGCCCAAATATGCCCGCAGCATAAGTGTTAAACAGTAGGCTGAATGGGGTCGAATGGCTACAACCCATAAATAAATATAAAAGCGGGTCGGAGTAAAGGCGTCTAATGGTAGCCAGAATAGTATCTTTAGTGTCATCGTAGTGAAAGGAATAACATGTACAGTCAGCCAAATAAGTGATGTCTCGGCACCAAGTATATTTTGATCAATAAGTGGTATCAGCAATTTCTAAACTTGATTTCTTCCTGTCGAGTGAGATATACAAACATGTTCCTACAGTTACCCACCCCATTCGACATCGGGCACACATTAATACAGCACAGAGCGAACCAAACGTACGGTACTGACAGCTGAGACATAACTTATTAGCGCTACCGTACACACTCGGATGCTATAGTCTGGACCCCACTCATGAATATTTGTAGACTTCACCTATATATACTATATATATATATAAAGATACTGTAGAGAGAGAGAGAGAGAGATAGAGATAGATAGATAGATAGACTCAGACTCAATATTTTAGTTCGTAAAAGCTACATAGAACTTTGCACATAGATATATACTGTAGATAGATAGAGATAAAGAGAAGACAACGGAGATACATATGGCCGGGATCCCATTTTCTTTACCTATAAACATTCGCCCTCCCCAACTTTTTTAAAGAGTTTGTTCCCTGATTTGTCTGGCCGGGTACAGAGCCCGAGGAGAGAGAGAGAGAGAGAGAGAGAGAGAGAGAGAGAGAGAGAGAGAGAGAGAGAGAATAAAGAATAGAGAATATGGAAGAAATACAGAGGTAAGAGAGAGAGAGAGAGAGGATATGGAAGAAATACAGAGAGAGAGAGAGAGAGAAAAATAATAGAAAATATGGAAGAAATAGAGAGACAGAGGTGTAAGAAAGAGATAGAGGAAAAGAGAGAGAGAGAGTACAAAGGAGTACAAATGAAATCAAGCAAGAACAGGTTTAGTGACCCTTCTAGGCTGCTTGTCCTCCAAAACACTTAGGATCAAGTGTCCAAAGAGTGGTTTAGAGTGGGTAAGGGAACATTGGAAAGGGAACTACTGCCCTGGAACTAATGTCCGTGGCAGGATTAGGACGTTAGTAGGGGACAGATGGGTTAGTAACTGATGGGGGGATAAAATAAAATAATTAATTTACAAACGCAGTCAATCGCGGGTTTAATGCGAGATATATGTCTAGGCGAAGTTTAAATGAATCAACGGTGCTGCAGTCTATAACGTCTCGGGGAAGCCCATTCCAAAAGTTGACATCTCGATTGAAGAAGAAATTCGTAGATTCGTGTGAGTTAAAAGATTTATCAATAATTTTGCAACCGTTTCCTCGCGTGTAATTAGATTGGTCGATAGTGAAGTACTTACTACTGTTCATATTGTCGATGCCTTTGATAATTTTGAACACTTGAATTAAGTCGCCTCTTAATCTGCGCTGGGTTAAAGGAAATGGATTTAATTCTCTAAGACGCTCCTCGTATGGATTTTTCTTTGGGCTAGGTATCATTTTGGTAACTCTACGTTGAACTCGTTCTAGCTTGTCTATATCTTTTTGGTAATAAGGGCACCAAGATTGAACGCAGTATTCCAGAAGAGGGCGGAATAAGGAATTGTAAAGGGTTAGGATAAAGTCTTTGGATTTATGCTCAAATGACCTGCCTATAAAGCCAATTATTTTGTTTGTCTTCTTAACAACTTCTTAACATTGTTGACTCGGTTTTAGGTTACTCGATATTGTTACTCCCAGATCGGTTTCTCTGCTTACATTCGTAAGGTGAGTGTCATTCATCGAATAGTTTGCTTTCTCATTTTGGTATCCGATATGTAGTACGGTACTTTACATTTATCCGCATTGAAACTCATTTGCCAAATTTGGGCCCAACAAGACAACTTATCTAGATTGTGTTGCATATCTTCAACTTGTTCTTTTGAGAGTACGTTATTTGCAATTTTTGCATTATCAGCAAATTTTGAGATTGTATAAGTGAGACCCTCATCTATGTCGTTAATGTAAATTAGAAAGAGAATTGGTCCTAGTACCGATCCCTGGGGGTACCCCGCTACTTACATTGGTCCATTTAGATGCCTTTCCGTTTATGACTACCGGTACTCTTTGCTTTCTGTCGCTGAGCCAATGTTCTATCCATTTCAACACACCGTCTTGTATTCCATGCGCTTTTAGTTTTAGCAGTAAACGTTTGTGGGGAACTTTGTCAAAGGCTTTTTGAAAATCAAGGTATATAATATCTACAGCTTTACTCTCATCGTAGAGGTTGAGGATATCGTGGAAGAAGTCTAAGAGGTTTGTTAAAGAGGAACTTTTTTTGCGAAAGCTGTGTTGAGTATCTTTAACCCGTACTGTACCGTAGGATACAGTAATAAAAGTCCCCAGCAGTCCCAAGCAATGTGGCCAAAATTACATTAGAAACCACCTTTTCACCTCAATAGATGAGGCAAGAGTGAATCTATAATTTTTTTATTTTTTTTTTTATTTTTACAAAACTTAAATAAAAAAAAGACAATTTGCCTTGTACAGGCAGTTATAAGACAAATACATTACTGACGGCTATAACTGTCACTGGGACAGGGGAGTTAATTATCTACTGATGGCTATAGCCGTCGCTGGGATTGTATGGTTAAGTATGTTATATTCTTCTAAGTGATTTACGAGTCTGTCGCTAATGAGTGTTTCTAGCATTTTACATACAACTGAGGTTAAGCTAATTGGAGGATAGTTACTGGGTAGGGATTTGCTGCCTTTTTTAATATCGTGGGTGTTACGTTGGCTAGCTTCCACTGGTCAGGCATAGTTCCAGACTGCAAGGATTTATTGACTAGCAATGTCAGTGGTTTGGAGAGCTCATCCTTAGCTTCCTTTAGAACTCTAGGCGAAATTGTATCAGGTCCAGGCGTTTTATTTACCTTGAGTTTATCGAAACAATTCAATACTTCTCTCTCTGTAACGGTGATACTGCTTAGAACATCTGAATTATCAATCTGAATTGGCGATGGTGTAGGGATATCACTGAGGTTTTCTGTTGTAAAAACTGATGCAAAGAAGGTATTGAGGGCATTACTCATTTGTACTTCGTCTTTGGTGTATTCTTCATTTTCATTGAATAACGGTCCAACAGTTGAAGTAACTACCTTTTTCTTTCTAATATAACTATAGAATTCTTTCGGGTTTGTTTTATTTTGATTCGCAACCTGTAACTCCAGGGTCTTTTTGGCTTTGCGTCGTAGCTCTACACATTTTACCTGTTCTTCGTCATTTTGTGAGGATTTTAATCTATCATTAGCAAACTTTTTATCAAGCAGACAGTTTGAAATATCTTTATTCCACTATTTGGGCTTATTATTATGGCCTGGACGCCGTATTTTCGATGGTATGCAGTCTTGCACTGCTTTTAGGTAAGTGGTTGCGAATAATTCCCAAGATGTATTTATGTCGTTATTGATAATTAAAAAGCTCCAGTCAGTTTATTTAAACATTCTTTAAACTCTTAAGTTTATGAAAGTTGGTTTCTTGAAATTAGGGACTTTTTCGATGCTGCTATTTGGTTCGTTACTAGTAAGCTTTAAAGTGAAAGTTATTGTACGATGGTCGCTGTTACTGAATTCATCACTAACATTCAAATTCTCAATTAATTCTTCTTTTGTTGCAAGTACAAGGTCAAGAACGTTATTACTACAGGTCGGCGATCGAAAAATTGATAGAGTGAACTCTGTTGCAAGTTCGCCTACAAGTCATGTCCGGAGTGTGAAGTAAGAGTATCGCCCCACTTGGTCACAGGTAAATTGACAATGTACTAAATTGACAATGTACTAAATTGACAATGTACTAAATTGACAATGTACTAAATTGACAATGTACTAAATTGACAATGTACTAAATTGACAATGTACTAAATTGACAATGTACTAAATTGACAATGTACTAAATTGACAATGTACTAAATTGACAATGTACTAAATTGACAATGTACTAAATTGACAATGTACTAAATTGACAATGTACTAAATTGACAATGTACTAAATTGACAATGTACTAAATTGACAATGTACTAAATTGACAATGTACTAAATTGACAATGTACTAAATTGACAATGTACTAAATTGACAATGTACTAAATTGACAATGTACTAAATTGACAATGTACTAAATTGACAATGTACTAAATTGACAATGTACTAAATTGACAATGTACTAAATTGACAATGTACTAAATTGACAATGTACTAAATTGACAATGTACTAAATTGACAATGTACTAAATTGACAATGTACTAAATTGACAATGTACTAAATTGACAATGTACTAAATTGACAATGTACTAAACATTATATTCTGAAGATGCCTTAAAAGAAAGGGTTGAGGGTAAAAGAAAGATTGATTGAAAGTAAATAGCCTGTGAAGAAAGGAAGACTTGAGGGTAAAAAAAATTATCTGTGGGGATATAGGAGATTTGGAAAGTAAAGACAATGTCATGAAGAAACACGATGAAAAGAAGTAACATGGATACTATAAAGAAAAAAAGAAGGGATAAAATATAAATAAAATGGAGATTGAAAAGAAATAGCTCGTGAAAAAAAGAAAGGCTGGAAAGAAACAATACATATTGCTTGAATAAAAATACATTGCGAACAAGAAACGATTGAGAGTAAAAGAAAGATAGATGGAAAATAAATACATTGCGAAGAAGAAACGATTGAGAGTAAAAGAAAGATAGATGGAAAATAAATAGCTTGTGAAGAAAGGAAGGTTTGAGGGTATAAAATAAATTATGTGTGTGGAGATGAGAGAGAATTGGAAAGTCAAGAAAATGTTAGGAAGAAATAAGAGATACAATATAAAGAATAGGGGAGATTGGAAAGAAACAGCTTGTCAAGAAAAGAAGAATTTATGTTAAAGGAAGTCTCTGTGAGGGACAAAGAAGAGAATTGAGAAAGGAGCAAAGAGGATGAGGGAAGATATTAAGTGAAACTATTGAAAAAGTGGAAGAAAAGAATGTATGGAGGTGGATCTCGTGAGTTGGATGAAGTGGGTATTTGGAGGCGGATGAAGGCAAAGAGGATGAGGAACGGATATGGAGTGAGAGCATTGGGAAAGTAGGAGGAGGAGAGAGAGAGAGAGAGAGAGAGAGAGAGAGAGAGAGAGGGGGGAGAAGGGGGGGGGGGGGAGAAAGGGAAATAAAGATACAATTGTAAAAATCAGTGGACGGAAGAGGAGGAAAGAGGAAAGAAAAGGATAAAATAGAAGAGAAAAAGAAAGAAGAGAGGAGGGAATAATAGACAAGAGAAAAAAGAAAAGAAGAGAGAAAAGGAGAGCATAGAAGAAAACAGATAAGAGAAGATGGGGGAATAAGAGGACAAACGAGAAGAGGAGAGAAAACAGATAAGAGAAGATGGGGGAATAAGAGGACAAACGAGAAGAGGAGAGAAAACAGATAAGAGAAGATGGGGGAATAAGAGGACAAACGAGAAGAGGAGAGAAAACAGATAAGAGAAGATGGGGGAATAAGAGGACAAACGAGAAGAGGAGAGAAAACAGATAAGAGAAGATGGGGGAATAAGAGGACAAACGAGAAGAGGAGAGAAAACAGATAAGAGAAGATGGGGGAATAAGAGGACAAACGAGAAGAGGAGAGAAAACAAAAGAGAGGAGAGGAGAGAAGAAGAGGGAATAAGAGAGGAAAGAAATTAGAGAAGAAGAAAAAAACAAAGAGGAGGGAAGAAGAGAGAAAAGAATATTTGAGAATTGGAGGGAATAAAAGAGGAAAAGAAAGAACGAAAGAGAGAGAGAGAGAGAGAGGGAAGAGTTAAAGAGGATGAACCGAAGGTAGGCACGAAACATATGACTGACCGAAATGAAGGGAGAGAAAGAGAGAGTTTGTGTGTGTGTGTGAGAGAGAGAGAGAGAGAGAGAGAGAGAGAGAGAGAGAGAGAGAGAGAGAGAGAGAGAGAGAGAGATAACAAGACCTGTATAATTCTGATGTGCCCTGGCCGGACAAATGGTTTAGAGGAAAGGTATAGAATATAATAGATAGATAGATAGAGAGAGAGAAAGAGAGAGAGAGAGATGTACATATAGAGATAGACAAGTAGATAGATGTTTTTCAAGAGAGAGTATATTGCGAGGAGAGAAAGTATATAGAATAGATACAGTAGATAGATAGATCGATTGATAGGTAGATAGATAGATAGATACATATATAGATAAAGAGGGAGAGAGAGACTGCAGTATATTTCAAGAGAGAGTATATTGCGAGGACAGGAAGTATATAGAATAGATAAAGTAGATAAGATAGGTAGGTAGATAAGATAGGTAGGTAGATAAGATAGGTAGGTAGATAAGATGGTAGGTAGATAGAAGGGGGAGGGAGAGGCAGAACCACAACAAGGCCGGAATAATTCTGAAATGCACTGCCCAGGCAAATGGTTTAGTGGAAGGATATATATATATATATATATATATGGGAAAGTGGAAGGAAAGGATAGCAGAGAAGAGAGAGGGATACAAACACACACGCACACACATACAGAGAGAGAGAGAGCGCGAGATATTTACATAGATTTACATACTGTATATACACTGGCCACACAGACCTTATGATCCCAGCGAGGTGGTCAGGACTTATTTCTAGTAGAGATAGCTATCCCGAGAGTAAGGGAAAGTTGAAGGAAAGGATAGCAAAAGAGAGAGAGAGAGAGAGAGAGAGAGAGAGAGAGAGAGAGAGAGAATACTCTAACAAGGCAACAATAATTCTAATTCTGATGCACGACCCCAGTCAAATGGTTCGGAGAGAGAGATGGGGGTGGGTGGGGGGGGGGGGGGTCGAATTTGGGTGTTAGGGGAATAGCCAAATACCCCTTCACCACCATTACGTAAATTTCATCCTAGTCTGGTTACCCTTAGATTATTTTCTTTAGTTTTATAATCTACGTCGACGACTCAAAGGGGTAAATACAGAAGGGGTTATTGACATAGGTCCCTCTTAAATTGTATAAAATCGTCTAGTTTTAGCCAGTATCAATGGTAGTAAGGCATGATGGCGCTGAAGAGGTTTAATCTGGGCTATAGTAAAGTATTGCATTGTCTCGTTTACGTTCGATACTGATTCAAACGGGTGCTTCGCTATTTGTGTTCTTGACTGATGATATGGAAGCAGAATGAAGATACTAGAGAAAGCGAGTGAGAGAGTGAGAGTGAGAGAGAGTGAGAGTGAGAGTGAAAGAGTATGAGTACAAAGGAGTACAAAGGAAATACAACAACAACAGATCCAGCGACCCCTCCAGGCCGCTTGCCCTCCAAAACACTGATGGTCAAGAGAGAGAGAGAGAGAGAGAGAGAGAGAGAGAGAGAGAGAGAGAGAGAGAGAGAGAGAGAGAGCACTAAACTGATGAATATGGAAGGTATATGCAGAGAATATTCATGGAGAGAGAGAGAGAGAGAGAGAGAGAGAGAGAGAGAGAGAGAGAGAGAGAGAGAGAGCAGTCAGTATATTCCAAGGGAGAGGGAGAGAGAGCCATAACAAAGCCACAATTCTGATGCAAGCTCAATTGCTCATGTTAGCTGGCTTAACCCTGCTCAGGTAATGTTCCAGAAGTGTGGCGAAATTAGCATTGTGGCCCCATATGGTTACCGGCACTTTAAACGGCTCTCACCCGAAAACTAATTGATGGATTTTAAATTTTTTGTTACCAATAGAAACTACAATTAATGCCTAATATTATGATAAAAGCAAATTACACTACTGTAAATATTAAGTCTTTAAAAAAAAAAAAAAAAAAAAGTAGTGAAAAAAAGGGTCAAAACAAGTGAGGCATATCTCATACATTACATCTATCTATCTATTGCCGGACGCCTTACTCCCCTTACGAGGGTGGCCATACACAGAATGCCCCCAAGCGGACCTATTCCCTGTGAGAGGGACACTCCGAGCCAGTTTAGTGAAGGACTTACAGGATTGACCACTCAATTTAGGATCCGTCCGACTCCGAGGCCCTCTGTGTATCTTATTAGCACTATTTTTCTACAGTGGTGTTCGGCTAATCCATCCACTAACCTGCCTTACCCTTAGGTAAGCAGTACGGATTTGTATCAGGTTTACTGCTGACTAGTCCCATCCACCCGGATTTGTATAAGGTTGTCTCCCCTAGATGAGTTGCCTACCAAGGCTAACGAGTCCCATCCACCCGATAATACATTACATAAGCTGGATTAATTTGGTTGCAGGGCCGTGGAGGGGATGGCTGAGGTTTTTGGGTGACAAGGCAGAACTCTGGGGCTAAAAAAAAGTTTGATACGAAGGGGAACTTTGTAGTACACATTTGGGATTATGGATTCCATATGGTGACCGGACGGGTTGGTACAGGAAAGGGGAGGAGAGAGAGCGGTGGCTCACACCCTCCCAGTCGTAGGACGATGCAGACTGCCTGCTCGGCGTCGTAACTTCTTGCCATCGGCCTCCGGCCGTGAAATATTCGCGAAAAACGTGTTTTACGCATGCGCGCGAACCCCATATGGGGCAAATATGCCTGAGCAGGGTTAAAGAGAGATACCTGTATATAATAGAGATAAAAAAAAAAAAATCAATTCAAAATAGTTTATTGTTATGAACATAATTTACATACATATATTTATCAGTAATATTAGTTTTGACCATGGCAATTAGGGCTGACACATTTTAGTATATATATATATATTAGTTGACAGTGTAACAGGTTAGTGTGGCTTAGTATAAAGAAAAAGTAACAAACTTATGAATATTTAAACATATCGTAAATATATAATTTATACATAATACAACATATTAATTATAAATATAGATATATATATATATAACAAGAGAGAGGAAGACAAAGAAGGAATGAAACAGGGGAAGAGGAACAATGATAAATTTAGCATTGAGAGAGAGAGTACAAAGGAAATCAAGCAACAACAGATCTAGTGACCCTTCTAGGCTGCTTGTCCTCCAAAACACTGAGGATCAAGTGTCCAAACAGTGGTTTAGAGAGGGTAAGGGAACATTGGAAAGGAAATTACTGCCCTGGAACTAATGTCCGTGGCAGGATTAGGAAGTTAGTAGGGGACAGATGGGTTAGTAACTGAGGGGGGGATAAAATAAAGTTATTAATTTACAAACGCAGTCAGTCGCGGGTTTGATGCGAGATATTTGTCTAGCGGAGTTTAAATGAATCAACGGTGATGCAGTCTATAACGTCTCGGGGAAGCCCATTCCACAAGTTGACAACTTGATTGAAGAAAAATTCTTAGATTCGTGCGAGTTAAAAGATTTACCAATAATTTTGCAACCGTTTCCCCGCGTGTAATTAGATTGGTTGATAGTGAAGTACTTACTACAGTTCATATTGTCGATGCCTTTGATGATTTTGAACACTTGAATTAAGTCACCTCTTAATCTGCGCTGGGTTAAAGGAAATAGATTTAATTCTCTAAGACGCTCTTCGTATGGTTTGTTATTTAGGCTAGGTATCATTTTGGTAACTCTACGTTGAACTCGTTCTAGCTTGTTTATATCTTTTTGGTAATAAGGGCACCAGGATTGAACGCAGTATTCCAGAAGAGGGCGGACTAAGGAATTGTAAAGAGTTAAGATAACTGCTTTGGATTTATGCTCAAATGACCTGCCAATAAAGCCAATTATTTTGTTTGCCTTCTTAACAACTTCTGAACATTGTTGACTCGGTTTTAGGTTACTCGATATTGTTACTCCCAGATCGGTTTCTCTGTTTACATTCTTAAGCTGAGTGCCATTCATCGAATAGTTTGCTTTCTCATTTAGGTATCCAATATGTAGTACTTTACATTTATCCGCATTGAAACTCATTTGCCAAATTTGGGCCCAACATGACAATTTGTCTAGATTGTGTTGCATATCGTCAACTTGTTCTTTTGAGAGTACGCTATTTGCAATTTTTGTATCGTCAGCAAATTTTGAGATTGTACAGGTGAGACCCTCATCTATGTCGTTTATGTAAATTAGAAAGAGAATTGGTCCTAGTACCGATCCCTGGGGTACCCCGCTACTTACATTGGTCCATTTAGATGCCTTACCGTTTATGACTACTCTTTGCTTTCTGTTGTTGAGCCAATTTTCTATCCATTTCAACACACCGTCTTGTATTCCATGCGCTTTTAGTTTTAGCAGTAAACGTTTGTGGGGAACTTTGTCAAAGGCCTTTTGAAAATCAAGGTATATAATATCTACAGCTTTACTCTCATCGTAGAGGTTGAGGATATCGTGGAAGAAGTCTAAGAGGTTTGTTAAACAGGAACGTTTTTTACGAAAGCCGTGTTGAGTATCTTTAAGTATGTTATTTTCCTCTAAGTGATTTACGAGTCTGTCTCGTATGACCGTTTCTAGCATTTTACATACAACTGAGGTTAAGCTAATTGGACGATAGTTACTGGGTAGGGATTTGCTGCCTTTTTTGAATATCGGTGTTACGTTGGCTAGCTTCCACTGATCAGGCATAGTTCCAGACTGCAAGGATTTATTGAATAGTAATGTCAGTGGTTTGGAGAGCTCATTCTTAGCTTCCTTTAGAACTCTAGGCGAGATTGTATCAGGTCCTGGCGTTTTATTTACTTTGAGTTTATCTAAACAATTCAATACTTCTCTCTCTGTAACGGTAATATTGCTTAGAAGATCTGAATTATCAATCTGAATCGGCGATGGTGTAGGGATATCACTGAGGTCTTCGGTTGTAAACACTGATGCAAAGAAGGTATTGAGGGCATTACTCATTTGTACTTCGTCTTTGGTGTATTCTCCTTTTTCATCGACTAACGGTCCAACAGTTGAAGTAACTACTTTTTTCTTTCTGATATAACTATAGAATTCTTTCGGGTTTGTTTTACTTTGATTCGCAATATGTAACTCTAAGGTCTTTTTACTTTGCTTAATTAACTTTTTGGCTTTGCGTCGTAG